>JADRCH010008061.1:368360-396207 GCA_019843965.1 Rhynchomys soricoides
ATTTACCAAGTCCTATTCCATTATTCATTCTTTACCTCAGATATTTTTTAAATTTATTCTCTGAAAATTTCACATGTGTATACAATGTGTATTGATTAAATTCACCCCTCACTTCTCCCAACTTTCCACAGAACCCTAATTTCATTTCTTTCTACTTTATGTCCTAATTTTATAATTACGCCATTCTTGTTTCTTTTTAATGCATGGAGTCCAGATAGTGTTGCCCATATGTATATGGCTGTGAGGTCATCCACTGGAGCATGGGGAACCTACCAGTAGCCACATTCCAAAGGAAAGGGGACTCATCCTTTCTCAACAGCCATCAACTGCCAATAGCTCTTCAGTTAGGGGTCAGTTAGAGGTAGGGCCTTGGGAGCACCCCCTGCACGCTGGAAGTTTCAACCAGTTTCTGTAGTTTTTTTGTGTGCTGAGAGTTCTTGTGTGCAACAGTAATGTTATATCCAGAGAACTGTCTTTCAGAACACTTGTCTCCATCTTCTGGCTCCCAGATTTTTCTGTCCCGATTTCCATCACGTTTTCTGAACTTTGCAGTGTATATGAGTAGTAGTAGTAGTAGTAGTGTAGTAGTAGTAGTAGTAGTAGTGTAGTAGTAGTAGTAGTATAGTAGTAGTGGTGTAGTAGTAGTAATAGTAGTGTAGTAGTAGTAGTAGTAGTAGTAGTGTAGTAATGTAGTAGTAGTGTAGTAGTAGTTTAGTAGTAGTGTAGTAGCAGTAGCAGTAGTAGTAGTAGTGCTGAGTATTCACTGTTGCTTATTTTCAGTGTTCTGAATGGTAATCACATTAACTGTTACATCTGCACTATAAGAAGATTCTAGGTTGGGATCAAAAGAAATCCATAATCACAAAAAGAAATGCTTAGAGTGCAGTTAGATAATAAGACCACTTATTAAAATAACATCTAAAGAGTCTCTCCCAGGACCTATGCTTTCCTTACCCATGGATTTTGATCACCTGAATTGTACCTGGCATGGATACCCTTCTAGAGATCAGGCCGCAAGTCCAATGAAGGGAGCAGCTGGTTACCACTGTTACTGTACCAGTGAGCATATCTCGGCTGGACGATCAGTATTATAGCAGGTAGAGTCTGGTGATGGATAAGACAACTGATGCCTGAGTGAGGTTATCCAGGCCCAAAAGAACATGCATGGGATGTACTCACTGATGAGTGGATAGTCGCCAAAATGTGCAGAATACCCATGATACAACCCACAGACCCTAATTTAAACTAGAAATAAGGGCCAAGTGAGTATGCTTTAATCCCACCTAGAAGGAGAACAAAATAGAAGGGGAACAACGTAATCAGTGGAGGCAGAGGAATGGAGAGACCTTGGTGGGAGAGCAGAGGGAAGGGGGAAAGAGGGGAGACAGCAGAGAGGCCCAGAGAGCCAGGAGAATGGATGGAAATATGCAGCTTCTGGGGGTGGGGGAACCTCTAGAAAGTCCCAGAGAGCTGGAAGGGGGGAGGCTCCCAGGACTCAATGTGGATGACCTTATGGAACCTGAAGAGACCACCTCCAGTCGTCAGACAGGATCCCAGTGGAGGGATAGAGATAGGAACTCACCTACAAGACTTTCAATGTAAAACTGCTCCTGTCTGGAAAAAAAACAAAAAAAAACAAAAAAACAAACAAAAAAAAAGCCCAGAGCAAAAAGTGGGGCAGAGACTGAAGGAATGGTGTACTGACTGATTTTGTGTGTTAACATGACACAAGTTGAAGTTCTCAGAGAAAAAGAATCCTCCCTTGAGGAAATGCCTCCATGAGATCCAGGGGTAAGGCATTTTCTCAATTAGTGATCAAGGGTGGGAGGTCCCATTGTGGGTGGTACCTTGCCTGGGCTGGTAGTCTTGGGTTGTATAAGAAAGCAAGCTGAGCAAGCAAGGGGAAGCAAGCCAATAAGGAACATCTCTCCATGGCCTCTGCATCAGCTCCTGCTTCCTGACCTGCTTGAGTTCCAGTCCTGACTTCCTTTCTTGATGAACAGCAATGTGGAGGAGTAAAATGAATAAACCCTTTCCTCCCCAAGTTGGTTCTTGGTCATGATGGTTTACGCGGGAATAGAAACCCTGACTAAGACACCCACTTTTCCCACTTTCCCCTTCAAATCACTTATACGCTATTATTCTCTTTCTATTGAATTCTATCCATGGCCCCGTTTCCTTTCCTAGTTTCTTTGGTTGCTCCAGACTATGTACTCACATTGAAGACTTGGAGCTGGGAACCCGAGATGAGAGAGAACATGTGATGTCTGTCTTTCTGAATCTGAGTAAACTCACTCAATACAGTCTTTTCTAGTTTCCCTCATCTACCTGCAAAATTTAAAATTTCATTTTTTTCTTTACAGCAGCATAGTATTCCACAATGTATAAACACCATATTTTCATTATCTATTCATCTGTGGAAGGACATTTAGCCTGTTTCCATTTCCTGACTATTGTGAATAGAGCAGCAATGAGCTTGGCTGAGCAAGTATCTGTGGTGTAGGATGCTGAGTCTTTTGGACATATGCCAAGAAGTGGTATAGCTGGACCATATGGTAGATCTATTCCTAGTTTTTGAGGAATTACCATTCTACTTTCCATTGTGGATGAACCAGTTGCAATCCCTCCAACAGTGAATGAAAGTTCCTTTTTCCCTCCATCCTCTCCAGCATTTGTTGTTGGTTGTTCCATTGATCTTTGCCATTCTGACAGGGCTAAGAAGAAAGCTGTTTTGATTTGTATTTTCCTAATTGCTAGGCACCGTGAACATTATGTTAGATATTTCTCAGCCATTTTCATTTCAACTTTTGAGATTCTCTGTTCAGATCCCAAGTCCATTTTTGAACGGGTCATTTGTTTTTTTGTTTGTTTGTTTTGCACTTGACCTCTTATTTTATGTATATGAGTGCTCTCTTTTCATGCACACAAGAGGAGGGAATCAGACCCCACTACAGATGGTTGTGAGGCACCATGTGGTTGCTGGGAATTGAACTCAGGACCTTTGGAAGAACAGCCAATGCTCTTAACCTCTGAGCCATCTTTCCAGCAGTGTTTGACTTCTTGTTTTTTGTTGAAGATATGATATTTTCTCCAGTAGATGCTTTTGGCATCTTCATCAAATATTAGCTAGTCATAGTTACCTGTACCCATGTTTGGGTCTTTGATTTCATACCATTGGTCTACAAACTTATCTTGTGGTCTATCTAGGTAATTCTCATTAATGAACTTTTTTGTAGGTCTGATGAATTTGGGGAGTGGGAATATGGGCATGTGGACTTCTTTTGTTAGTTCTATGTCTATATGGACAGAGCAGGTTGTCATTCTTTTCTTTGTATTGAAGATAATTTTTTCATACAATATATTCTGATCATGGTTTTTCCTCCCTCATCTCCTCCCAGATCCTCCCCACCTTCTCATCCATCCAACTCCATGCCTTCTTTCTCTCTCCATTTAGACAATGTCTTAGTTAGGGTTTCCTTTCACTGTGATGAAACACCATGACCAAAAAGCAAGTTACAGAGGAAAGAGTTTATTAGACTTACACTTCCACATCACAGGCCATTATCAATGGAAGTCAGACCAGGAAGTCAAACAGTGCAGGAACTTGGAGGCAGGAGCTGATGCAGAGGCCATGAAAAGATGCTGCTTCCTGGCTTGCTCATCCTGCTTTCTTATTGAACTCAGAACCACCAGCCCAAGGATGGTACCCACAGTGGGCTGGACCCTCCACCATCAATCACTAATTTTAGAAAATGATCTTGTCTACAGCCTGATCTTATGGAGGCATTTTCTCAATTAAGGTTACCTCAATTAAGGATAACTTTAGCTTGTGTCAAGTTGACATGAAACTAGCCAGCATAGAAAAGCATCAGGCAAAAAAAAGAGAAACCAGAATATAACAACAACCAAAAAAGAAAAAACAAAGAAAGAAAGAAAAAAGAAAAATCAGAAGAAACACATATATACACACACAATGAAACTAATCTTTTTTAAACAAAGCATTAAAGCTATATTTGTTCCATTTCCCAGGTACATATATACTCCCCTACCCTGCAAAGTTACTATCATCCTGAGTGTGGAGTGTATTACCCCTGTAGATTTATCCTTTGATTTTGTATGAATATATCCAGACATGTTTTCTAGTAGCTTTTAGTCACAATATAGTCTTGTTTGCTTGGAGTGAAACTTTAGACCTGTGTTAACTATTCGTGGCACCTTCTGCAGGTGGCTTTTTATCCCTCAACATAGTATATGTTGGCATCCAGGGCTGTAGACAATATCTCTTACACTTGCATGGTGTTCTTCAGCATTCAAGGGATCCTTATTTCCTGTGACCACAAATGTTATGACTGTATTGGAGAAGAAACCAAGAACCTGAGAGTGGTATGACTTGCCCCAAGGTCACAAGGTGACAGAGCCCAGGTTACTGACTCCCTACATTATCAGACAAGGGTGAGGAACCAGAAGGCAGGCAAGTGGGAAGGAGAGAAAGGGAACTTGGAGGTGAGGGTGGACAAAGGGAGGGGGGAGGAAGCAGGCAGAGCAAGCTGAGAGTGCTTTAAAATCTACCAGGGATTCTCATTCTCAACTCTGGCCCTCATTGGGATTGCCTGGGGAGTTTCAAAACTATTGGTGCCTGGTATCAGGCCCAGAGATTCTAATATGACTGCTCTGTAGGGAGGCCTGAGTAAGAGGTTGCTTAAAAGCTTTCCAACTGAGTTGAATGTATAGTCAGAGTTGCAAACCGTTGATGAAGCTGAGCAATTTGTTAGGTAGTGAATTAGCTGAGGGGGCAGTACTTAAAGACTGGCTTGTTAACATTAATAAGATCGTAATCCTTCAAGCCTGCCTTGATACTGTGATATAAATAAGGTATTGAGATCTTCAGCCTACAGTCTATTGATAGAAGTGAGCTAAAACGAAGGTGATAATCTGGTTTCCTTAGCGCTGTTCACGCCAGTCTTAGACGATAGTGTTCAGTTGTTGTACCCACGCGAGACACGGGGAAGAATGCCACTCAATGAAGGTCACATTAAGAGTTCTTTATTTGCCAGAGGTGGAAAGCAGGCTCACACCAGAAAGGACTATTGATCCCAAGTGAAGCCAGTAAGATTTATAAACTAAAAAACCTCAATTACATCATATCAGAGACAGGCTACCGTAGGGGGTGGGGGATGGGTGTTTTCAAAAGTTTTAGTTTTTTATTTAGGACAGACAAAATCATATCATTTGCACCAAAATGGAAGGAGCTAGGTGAAAATCATCTTGTTTTTGTTTTTTTTTTTCCTACTTTATTTACATTTCAAATGTTTCCCCCTTTCCATATCTCCCCTTTGGAACCTCCCCATTCCCTCCCCCCTCCCCTGCCTCTATGGGGGTATTCCCCCACCCATCCACTCTTGTCTTCTATCTTAAATAGAAAAAAAAAGTTTTAGTTCAATTGATTCAAACAATTAATTTTATATTGTAGGACAATGGACTTAGAACAAAGCTGTATAATGAGAATGTTCTGCTCAGCTGGATTCGGTTAGCTGAGGGTGGAGGTGGGCTGGGTTTGAGGGGGCGTTGGGTGAGTTAGCAAAAACTAGGACAAAATGGATTTACTTTGGGTACTTCACAGTTATCAGGGCTTTAAAGGGGAGAAGGACAGTTTTCTTGATGAATGCCAGCAAACCCCACAGAGTAACAAAATTCAGCAAACATTCTAAGTACTTCTTTTATGCAGGGCCTTTGCAGCTGGCAGCTGGAAAGGAAGACAGAGATGGAAAAAAATTACAATCCCTGTCTGGAAGAAGCCCATACTAACGGATGACTCAGACAAATATACAAGCAATTAACACAGTGACCTAAGTGTGGCACCCATGGGTGTTGGGGACTGCCTGTGAAAGGCTTTATTCAGTGGACCGAGAACAGAGAAATAGCTCTGCTTGCAAATACATTTCTCAACTGCAGCAAGTTGAGAGGTTACAAATACAGGACTAATGAAGGAGAGAGACAAGCTAATAAAGGGGGAATGTGCATATCTTTTCTGAGCCCTACCTGTTGTCACTCCTTTTGCAGTCTGGCGTTTCTGATTGTGGTCACTGGTAGGTAAGGTGTCTTTAACCTTGGGGGTGGGGCTAGGAGGAGAAAGACTAAGCCAAGTCTAGATCTAGTGAACCATATAATTCTGACAAATTATATCTTAAATTGTTGAGATAGATAGATAGATAGATAGATAGATAGATAGATAGATAGAAAGAGAGAGAGACCTGAATAGAACCTGGCATAAAGATTAAGGCAAGAAAAAAAAAATACAGGTGCAATAATCCTGGTAGAGATGCTGAGCCTTCTCAGCAGTCATTTGCAGGACCAAGTGAAGGGTAAATATTTTCAGCCAAACTGTCTTTAAATCCAGAAAAGTAACCTACACAACTGTTTATCATCATAACTCACATGTCACAGATGTTATTCATGGCAAAACCAGTGGGAGACTAGGGCTATCTGTGAGATCTTCTAAGTGTGTGTGTGTGTGTGTGTGTGTTTTGCATGTCTTGCAGATTGCATGTAGATATCACATCAACAATGGGCATGATTTTCAATCACTCTCCCCCTTGTTTTTTTTAAATGTATACCATTCTTAGCATTTTATTTAGTTATTTTGTGTGTGAATGTGTATGTGTGGGGGACAAGAAGCAACTTGTAGGAGTCAGTTCTCAATTTCTTCTTCCCACCATGTGTTTGCAGAATCAAACTCAGGGTTTTAGGTTTGGCTGCAAGAGCCTTTATCATGTGAGTCACCTCATCAGCTTATTACTTTTAACAAAACCCCTTATTGAACCTGGAGTTTGCTAGAAAAGTTGATCAGTAAACCCTAGGGATCCTCCTGTCTATTTCCCCAGTACTGGGATTATAGGCATGCACCATTGCACCCGACTTTTATGTGGTGCTAGGGATTGGTCTCAGGTTCTCATGCACTGTATCAACTGAGCCTTCTCCCTAGTCTTCAAACTAATGTTTGTTTGTTTGAAATAGGATCTCATTTACGTAGCCCTGGCTGGCCTAGAACTCACTATATAGACCAGATCAGCCTGCTTCTGCCTCCTGAATTCAGGGCTTAAAAGTGTGAACAACTTCAGCAGTGGTTCTCAATCTTCCGAATGCTGTAACCCTTCAATACAGTTTCTTATGCTGTGGTGACCCCAAGCATAAAACTATTTTTGTTGCTATTTCATAACTGTAATTTCTCTGCTGTCATGAATAGTAATGTAAATATCTGATATGCAGGATATCTGATATTCAACCCATGTGAAAAGGTCATTGGACCCCCGAAGGGGTCATGACTCACAGGCTGAGAACCACTGGATTAATCAACATTGCAGTGATTTGAAAGAGAATGTTCTCATAGTCTCTGATGTTTGGAAACTTGATCTCCACGTGGTAGCACCGTTTCTTTAGGTTAAGGAGACATGGTCTCTTTGGGTGAGCTATGACCCTAGGGACAGGCTTTGGGGGTCTCAAATCCAAGTGCCATTTCAAGTTCCCTTTCTCTGCTTCATACTTGTAATTCAAGATGCAAGCCTTTAGTACCCTGCTCCAGCCTGGTACTTGTTACCATGGTTCCCCACCAAGACAGACTCTTATCCATCTGGAACCAGAAGCTCAAATAAATCCTGCCTTCTATAAGTTGCCTAAGCAGCTCACAGAGCATGGGTTTTCTTTCTCAGCCACCCTCATTAATTCAATGTTTATCTAACCAGGACTTCTTTATGCAGCTACAAACAAGCATGGCTAGATAATCCCTATTTCTTTCACAAATGTTATCATGTTCTTTTTTTTTTTTTTTTCAGAAGGTTTTTTTTCCCTGTTCTCAGCGAGTGAGATGAGAATCTTGCAGAGTTTGAGAAGTACCATGGTTTGGTTTATATTTAGAATCATTCTTCTCACCCTTTTACTGAGAATTGGCAATGAAGGAGAACATAGTGGAAGCTCGAAATCTCATTGGTGTCTAGTGGAACCATCCAGTGAAGAGATTCTTGTTGGAACAGAGAAGGTGGTAAGAAGTTTTGGGTTTCTGAAGATATTTTAAAGTCATCTTATACAGATTGGATGGAATATTGGCCTTCACTACAAAGCCTGATAGTTGCCTTCAAATATCTGACTAAGTGGTCTGTTAGAAAAACACAATTCTTGGCCCTCTGCTTTCACAGAAGTACTTAATTGGGTACTATTGTCATTTTAACTCATTATTTCTTCCTAGAAAGCTATGGCAGCTCTTCCAAGAATAAACATAATTTTTTTTAGTTCATATATGCTCACAATGTATTTTGATCAGATTCACCCCTACTTCTTCCCTGAGCTCCTCCTACATCCATCCCTGACTCCCCATCTCCTCCCAACTCCATCTCCTCCTTTAAAAAAAAAATAACTTGCTAGATCCAGTTTGTGATGCCCATATACTCCTGTGGTGGGGGGCTTGGCTTACCATGGGCCACACCCTTACAAAACTTGGCTCTTCCTCTTCAAGAAGCCACCAACTCTCAATAACTCCTCAATTAAGGATGGGGGCTCATGAGCTTCTCCCACTTACATGTAAGAATATTCAGTGACTCACCTTGAACAGGTTTTTGTTTTGTTTTGTTTTGTTTTTTGTTTTTTGAGACAGGGTTTCTCTGTGTAGCCCTGGCTGTCCTGGAACTCACTCTGTAGACCAGACTGGCCTCGAACTCAGAAATCTGCCTGTCTCTGCCTCCCAAGTGCTGGGATTAAAGGCGTGTGCCACCACTGCCTGGTACTTGAACAGGTCTTATATAGGCAGCCACAACTGCTGTGAGTTTGAGTGCAGCGGTCCTGTCATAGCCAGAAGACACTGTTTTACTTCAGTCCTCCTTGACCTCTGGCTCTTACAGTCTTTCTACCTCATATTCTGTGATGGTCCCTGAGCCTTGGAGGGAAGTAGAGTGATACAGATGACCAATTTGTGTCTGGCAACTACACAGACACCTGCTCTTTGCACTTTGACCAGTTGTGAGTTTCTGTGTAACTACCTCCACTGCACAAAACAAAACAAAAAAACCTTCTCTGAGAGCTACACTGATCCATGAATATCGAGATACGAATTTAGAGGGTAGTTTGATGCTGTCTCCACTTTAGCAACATAATAGTAGTAGATTCATCCCTTGGGCCTATGACCTCCTCAGTCATGGATTTAGGCACAGACTTATAGTACCAAGCATGTACTTCCTTCTGTAGACTGGGCCTTAAACCCAACCAGTAAGTTGCTGGCTACCCTTAAACATCTGTGCTGCCATTATACCCGTAGGCATACCTTGACATACTGGTGATTATTGTTGCTCACAGAGTTCACAGCTGGATATGACTGTTGATGACTCCCCAGCCCCCAGAGCCTACATAACACCTTTCAGTACTATGAAAGCTAGCCATTAGGTAGGAAGCGTCTGAGTCAGTACCAGACTGATTTCTTCATATCCTGTGTCCAAAATTTGTAGTATCTTCAGCAATAGGGTTTTACCATCAACTTCTAGTGAACAATAATTGATCTGGGAAGGCCCAGTCTACTTCGGGCAGTGCCAACCCTGGGCTCCTGGGTTGTTTAAAAAAGTAAGCTGAATGATCCATGAAGAACGAGTACCTAGGTTGTATGGGTACTCCAAATTAATCTCTGTGTGCTATTTTGTAATTGTGGGCCAAAATGTGATATTTGTCTTTCTGGGTCTGAGTTATTCTCCAGTTCCATCAATTTACCTGCAAATCCATAATTTAATTATTCTTTACAGCTGAATAAAATTCTATGTTGGCTAGGCACCTCATTCTCTTTATCCATTCATCAGGTGGTGGACATTTAGGCTGCTTCCATGGCCTACCTATGTCATTAGAGCAGCAAAGAACAGGAATGAGCATGTGTCTCTGTAGTAGGAAATAGAGTCCTTTGGACATATGCCCAGGGGTGGTATAGCTGGGTCATGTGGCTGATCTAGTTCTAGTTTTTTGAGGAACCACCACACCAATGTCCACAGCAGATACATCCCTTTTGCACTCCCAAAAACAGTGTACAAGGATTCTATTACCCACACGCTCATGAGCATTTGTTGTCTTTTATTAATCTTTGCCATTTTGGTTGGGGTAATATACAATATCAGTGTAGTTTTAATATGCATTTCTCTGATAGCTAAGGATATCAAACAAAAAGTTAGCCTTGTCTTTACACTCTTCTGTACCTTTTATGAACAATATATCCCAGAAATCTTTACAAATCAGTGTAAAGGGAGCTTACTTACTCCTTTCCTTCCTTCCTTTCTTATGCTGGGAATTAACCTCAGTGCCTTGTGCATACTAGGTAAATGCCCCACCAGTTATGCAGAGACACACTCAGGACTTCTCAGGTTTTTTGCTTGTTTGTTTGTTTGTTTGTTTTTTCTGTGTATGCGGGTGTTTTGCCTGCATGAGTGTCTGTACACTACATGCATGCTTGATTTCTGTGAAATCCAGAAAGGATCATCAGATCCCCCTGGAACTGGAGTTACAAATGGTTGTGAGCCACCTTACAGATGCTAGAAACTAAACCTGGGTCCTATGCAAGAGCAGCAAGTACTCAACTGCTTATTTCCAACTTTTGGTTATCAAGATGAATAATTTTGTATATGTAACATTTTGCACATTCCCAAGAGTGGAATTACTAATTAATTACTAATTTATGTCAGAAATAGAAGGGATTGGGGAAGGGAAAGAGATGTAAGGGCAAGAGAGAGTAGGAAAGAGGGCAAATATGGTCAAAACATGATATGTTCATGTGTGCAAGTATCACAGTGAAAATAATTAATTTTTACAATTAATAGTTAACTATAACAAAATTACTATCTTAAAAATTTGGTGTCAGTAGCCAAGTGTGGGCATAGGCATGTCATACCAGCACTTGGGAGGCGTAGGCAAGAAGATCATGAGGTCAAGGCCAGCATTAGCTACACTGAAAGACTCTGGTCTCAAATCAAATTGACAAAAACTGTAAAGAATACTTTGGAAGCTGGGTACAGTGGCATACACTTATAATCCCAGACCCCAAGAAGCTGCTGAATCAGAACTATAGAAAGTCCATAACAGCCATGGCTACATAACAAGTTAAAGGCTAACCTGATGGACTGGCACAATCTGGATCCTGTGAACTACCAAACCAGGAATACTAGAAAAACTGGGAATAAAATCAAATGGGGGTGTAGTTCAGTAGAAGATCATATGCTTAGCTCTCTCAAGGCTCTGGGTTCCATCTGTAGCACCAACGGGGAAAAAGAAAAAGAAATGTGAGCAGGACATAAAGCAGAGATAAAGGGAAAAGAAAGTCCAAGTAAAAGTGAGGGTGAACAGGGTGGAGAGATAGCTCAGTGGTTAAGAGCACTGACTACTCTTCCACAGGTCCTGAGTTCAATTCCCAGCAACCACATGGTGGCTCACAACCATCTGTAATGGGATCCAATGCCCTCTTCTGGTGTGTCTGAAGACAGCTACTGTGTACTCATATACATAAAATAAATAAATATCTAGATAGATAAAAAAGTGAGGGTGAACAGAGTCCAGCTATCTCTGTGGGTTTGAGACCTTCACAAAAAAAGAAGAGTGAGAACATTATGATCAGTGCTTTCTTTCTACACATTTAAGAAAAATAATTTTAATATAAAACTGATCAAATCCCGTACAAGATGTTAGGAGCAAAAAGATAAGACACAGTCAGAGCCCTACATGCTAGAAACATGTCTGGGGTTCCAAGAAGTAACCACAAAATCCAAAATATTTCAGCAAAGCAGTTCTGAAGAACTATAGATAGCCATGTCAAATCAAGCAAGCTAGCACATCCAGTGGAGGTCTCACTAGGTTTTTATTCCTAATGTACAGGGGTCCCGTGCTTCACTCTGAATGGTTAGAGGTTGGACTCACATTTTTACTTGGTTGGATAACTCACAATTGCACAGCTGAGAGGCAAATCAGCCTTATGATAGCAGGATGAAACTTGGAGTGCAAACTTTTACCTTAGAAAAACGATAACGTGGGGGAGGGAATTTTCCTAGGTGACATATTTACAAATTTCTTTACAGGTCAAACTTTCTCATTTAAAATTTGGCAAGAAAGACAATAAATACACTTTGCTTACATTTCCTACATGACAGATAAGAAAAGGCTATCACCAAAACAAATGTAAACGTGCAGTACTTCTAACTGAGCTCAGAGAGATCAGAAAATGCTACTAGACATGAGAGGACAACCTAAGTCAGGATGAGAAACATCTGAAACTGGGTGGTCAAACTCATGAGCACAATAGAAACATAACAGAAAATCTATTTAGAAATGCAGACTTGACTATATGGAACATAAGAACCAGTAAACACACAGAGAATGAGAGACTTGAAGACGCTGATGAAAAGGAGGATGGTTTTGAAGATCAGGAAGGCATGAAAAGACTTCTGGTTTCCATGTAGACATGTAAGGAACTAAAGAAAATGAACTCATCTTCTCCACAAAAAAAGAAGAAGAAGAAGAAGAAGAAGAAGAAGAAGAAGAAGAAGAAGAAGAAGAAGAAGAAGAAGAAGAAGAGAAAAAAGAAAGAAAAGAAAAGAATGAGCAAAGAAATGTATGAGAACATGAATAAACTCATCTGAGGTCAAACATCACAGGAAAGAGTCCTAAAATACAGAGGGACCATGGCAACACACAAGACCAGAGCATTTGCCTAAATGAGGCTGAAGCCATTGGAGGCTAAATGAAGTTACAGGAACAAAAAGTTTTGGAGGCTGATGACAGGCTAGGAAGACAGTGGAGGGCTTGCAGGGGCTGCTGTTAGGGGGAGTGTATTAGTTGCTTTTCTGTTGTGGTGATAAAATACCTTGATCAAGGGCTATGCAAGTCTATGAATTGTTTGGGGTTTCACTTCCCAGTAGTATGAGAATCTTGAGCACTTTGGGTTTATGTTTTAAAGGAGTGAAGTGAGATATTTGGGAGTTGCTGACCCATAAGATGAGGTCCTGATGTATTTGGAAGCCAGTGTCAGAGGATGTTAGCCACTGAGATTTTTTTTCCTCTGTTTTAGGCTATGGTTTCCCTGGACCATCATAGGACCAGATTCCATGAAGCTGGGGTCACAGTTGTGAGCTGCCTGATGTGGGTGCTGGGAACCAAACTCAGATCCTTTAGAAGAACAGAAGCACTCTTAATTGCTGAGTCATCTCTTTAGCCCTCCTCCCCCAAATTAATTTTTAAGTGTCTCTTTGCAGGGTGGTAAATGTGTAAGTCATTTTGGGAGTCCTTATTCCAAGTTGTGAAATCTCAAAGACAAATGAGAGAACATTTCATAATATAGTGACTGTCTCAGTCCATTTTCTCTTACTGTAACAAGCTATGAGAAACTGGATGATTTACAAAGAATAGCTTATGTGGCTCATGATTTTAGAACATAGGAAGTCCAAGAGCATGACAGGGCTAAGGATATCACATGGCAAGAAAAACAAATATGCTAGCTTGGGTCTCTATTTCTTCTCTGAGAAAACCACAAATGCCATCATGGGGACCCACTCTCTCATGACTTCATCCAATTAGAATTACCTCCGAAAGGCCCCACCTCAAAGCACATGAATTTGGGAATTAAGTCTCCAACCATTATCTTTTTTTTTTTTTTTTAAACACGGTGCTGAGCTCACGGTTCTTGTTATCTTGTAAAAGCTCTATTTGGAGATAGACATTACCATCCTTCATTTTTGCTTCCTGTTGCCATTCCTGCTCATTCCAAGCTTCTGGTCATCTCAATGGAAAGAAGCTACTCCATTGCCTAGGATCTGCCCCATCAGTCCAAGAACCCAGCCCATGGAATGGTGTCACTCACATTTAGGGTGGTTCTTCACTCAATTACCTTAATCTAGATAATCCTTACAGGCACACATAGACTCTAACCAATTCCTTACAGGGATGCTCAGAGGCTTGTTTTCTAGATGACCCTGAGTCCTTTAAAGATGACAATCAATATTAGCTATCACAAATGTATTTTATTATGGCATTTTCATAATAATTTATGTACATAATGTATTTCCTTTCCTTGACCTTCTTTCATTCCTGTTGATCTTCTTCTTCTTTTTAATCATTCCTTCTACTTTCATGTCTTCTTTTTTGGTGGTGGTGGTGACCCACTGACTTTCTTTAGGGTTGTTAAAACCAAGTCATGGGTATGAATTTATTTACAGGAATATGGGTACCTTACCAGTAGCTAAACCACTAAGAAAAGGTCTCTCCCTCCCCATCAACCATTAACTACATATAAAGCCTTGTATAAGGGGTAGGATACCACCCCCTTCCATGACAAAGTGTTGATAGGCCCAATCTTATGCAGATCTTGTACAGATATACACGGTCGATGTGCGTTCAGTTGCCATATCATGCCTGGAAATCAGCGATCCATACTTCTCTCTGTTTCTCCAGCTCTCACAATCTTTCTAGGTTAGCATTTCTATTGCTGTGACAAAAACACCAGACCAAAAGCAAATTGGGAAGAAAAGGGTTTATTTCAGCCTACACTTCTACATCACAGTCCATCACTGAGGGAAGTCAGGATAGGAACTCACACAGGGAAGGAACCTGGAGGCAGGAACTGAAGAGGAGGCCATGAAGGGGTGCTGCTTATTGACTTGCTTCCATAGTTTACTCAACCTACTTTTTATAGAACCCAACACCATCTGCCCAGGGGTGGCCCCACCTACAATGGACCAGGCCATTCCATATCAATAACTAAAATTAAGAAAATGTCCTACAGGCCAATCTTATGGAAGCATTTTCTCAACTGAGAGTCCCTTTTACCAAATGACTCTAGGCCGTATCAAGTTGACATGAAACTAGCCAGGACACTGTTCTTCTTTGATGTTTCTCTGAGCTTTAGAGAGGGTGATAGCCCATTTAGCTGGGCATCCATCAGCCATTTATTTCAGTACTTTGACTAGTTATGAGTCTCTGAAATCACTACTAACTACCGTTTTGTTTTGTTTTTTAAAAAAACTCAGTTAAAGCTGACAGCATCACTAATCTACATGCATAAAACAGTTATTTAGAAGGTGATTGACAGGCACATCATGTTCATTTAGCAAAATAACAGTAGTAGCTACTGACACACTAGGGCCTATGAACCCCCAACCCCACCCCACCCCAGCCATGGGCTTTTGACCAGGTTTTCAGTATTAGACATGAATTCTTTCCTATGGAGCCAATCCCAGCAATAGGGTCTTGCTATCTAGTTCTGGTGGACACCAACAACAAGGACCTCAGAAGCCTCCCTAACAACTCATAAGAAAGAGCCCACCTTTGGCACTGGGAATTTTGTTAAATACTCTATAGCTTTGGGGAATAGCTTTATCCACCCATACAAAGGTACTTCTACTCAAACTCTTTCTAAACATTTTTATTCTTGATTAGCCTATCAAGTATGAGATTTCATTGTGGCTGTTTCACACAGCATTAGATTTGGTTACCATCACCCACTCTACCCACTCCTCCTTGCTTGAACCTTCCCACTCCTGGTAACTTGCTTTCCACTTTCATGTCACATGTGTTCCGATACTCCATCTTAAAGAATATTTCTCTCCTTTCATGGACTCCTTTACAGTTTTCTGGGCTCTATACACACCCACTCCTACATAAATACACGTATTAAAGTCAGAAGCTAGGATCTACATATAAGAGAGAGCATGTGGTGTTTGTCTTTCTGAGCCAGAATTACCTCACTTAATATAATCTTTTCCATCTGTTTTCTTCCAAATTTCATTTGACTTTATGGTTCAATAAGATTTTGTGTGGGCTGGGGATGTGGATCAGTTAAAAAAGATCTTGCCTATCATGCATGAAGCTCTGGGTTTGATCCCCGCCATCAGATAAAACCAACATTTGCCTGTAACCCCAGCACTTGTGAGGTAGGGGTAGATGGGTCAAAAGTTCACGATCATCTTTAGCTACATGTTGGCATAATGAGTTTCAGGCCAACCTGGATTACAAAAGACCATGCCTCAAAAAATTTCATTATGTATGTATACCTCATTTTCATTGGTGGCTTCCATATTCTTGCTAATATAAATAAAGCAGGGGTAAGCATAAATGTACAAGTATTTCTATAAACTATAAAGTCATTAGGGCACATGCCCAGAAGTGGTATAGCTGGGTCATATAGAATTTCTATTTTTAGCTTTTGGAGAAAATTCCATGCTGGTTTCCATGCTAGCTTTACCAGTTTATAAGTTGGCAGCGTAGTTGTGGGTTCTTCTATGCCTACATTCTCACCAGCATTTGGTTTCTTGGTATTGGCCATTCTTACTGGTGTGAGACAGGATCTCAAAGTAGTTTTAACTTAAATTTCCTGATGACTACAGATACTGAGCACTTAAACTTTATTGGCCTCTTGTGTTTCTTCTGAGAACTCTCTGTTCAGTTCTTCAGTCTTAACTGTTTTCGTGTTGAGGTCTTTGGTGAAGAGGTCATGTGTGGTAGCATGCATCTGTAATTCTACCGCTTTAGAGGTAGAGACAGGAGGATTGGGAATTCAAGGTCACTGTCAGCTTGAGCTATGTGAGATCCCTTCTCAAAAGTAAAACAGTAAACAAAAATTCTTTGGTGAACAGCCTTTCCATCTATTGTTTTTCTGTTGTCAGTATTGTATCTAAATTCAAAATGTGGAGATCATTAAAGTCCTAAACACCTTCAAAATAGTTGGTCCCACCAAGCTGGAAGCTTTCTCACTGCCAGCTTCCCTTTTTTTCGTTGTTGTGATTTTCTTTTCTTTTCTTTTTTTTCTTTTTCTTTGTTTTTTGTTTGTTTGTTTGTTTTTTATTTTTTGATAATTTATTTACATTTTAAATGTTTCCCCATTTCCATATCTCCCCTTTGGAACCTCCCTACTCCCTACCCCATTCCCCTGCCTCTATGAGGGTATTCACCCACTCACCCACCCACTCTTGTGTTCCCTCCTTGGCATTCTCCTATATTGGGGCATCTAATACCCTCAGGCCCAAGGGCCTCTCCTCCCACTGATGTCTAACAAGACCTTCCTCTGCCACATATGTGGCCAGCACCATGGGTCTCTCCATGTGTATTCTTTGGCTGGTGATCCAGTCTCCGGGAGCATCGGGAGGTCAGGCCAGTTGACACTGTTGTTCCCTCCATGGGGCTGCCAAGTCCCTCAGCTCCTTCAGTCCTTTCTCCAACTCCTCCATCTGGGACCTCACACTCAGCCCTGTGGTTGCTGTGATATGACTCATGGGTATTTAGAACTTTTGGGCTAATAACCACTTATCAGTGAGTACATACCATGTTCATTTTTTTGTGACTGTGTTACCTCGCTCAGGATGAAATTTTCAAGTTCCATCCATTTGCCTGCGAATTTCATGAAGTCATTGTTTTTAATAGCTGAGTAGTATTCCATTGTGTAAATGTACCACATTTTCTGTATCCATTCCTCTGTGGAGGGGCATCTGGGTTGTTTCCAGTTTCTGGCTATTATAAATATGGCTGCTATGAACATAGTGGAACATGTGTCTTTATTACATGTTGGAGCATCTTCTGGGTATATGCCCAGGAGTGGAATAGCTGGGTCCTCAGGTAGTATTATGTTCATTTTTCTGAGGGTCTGCCAAACTGATTTCTAGAGAGGTTGTATCATCTAGCATTCCCACCAGCAATGGAGGCATGCTCCTCTTTCTCCACATCCTTGCCAACATCTGCTGTCACCTGAGTTTTTTATCTTAGCCATTCTGACTGGTGTGAGGTGGAATCTCAGGGTTGTTTTGATTTGCATTTCCCTGATGACTAGGGAAGTTGAACATTTCTTCAGGTGCTTCTCAGCCCTATGAGTTTCCTCAGTTGAGATTTCTCTGTTTAGCTCTGTTCCCCATTTTTTGATAGGGTTATTTGGATCTCTGGAGTCTAACTTCTTGAGTTCTTTGTATATATTGGATATTAGCCCTCTATCGGATGTAGGATTGGTAAAGATCTTTTCCCAATCTGTTGGTTGCCATTTTGTCCTAATTACAGTATCCTTTACCTTACAGAAGCTTTGCAATTTCATGAGGTCCCATTTGTCGATTCTTGATCTTAGAGCATAAGCCATTGGTGTTGTGTTCAAGAACTTTTCCCCTGTGCCCATGTATTTGAGACCTTTCTCTTCTATTAGATTCAGTGTATCTGGTTTTGTGTGGAGGTCCTTGATCCACGTGGACTTGAGCTTTCTACAGGGAGATAGGAATGGATCAATTTGCAATCGTCTACATGTAGACCGCCAGTTGAGCCAGCACCATTTGTTGAAAATGCTGTCTTTTTTCCACTGTATGGTTTTAGCTCCGTTGTCAAAGATCAAGTGACTGTAAGTGTGTGGGTTCATTTCTGGGTCTTCAATTCTATTCCATTGATCTACCTGCCTGTCATTGTACCAATACCGTGCAGTTTTTATCTCTACTGCTCTGTAGTACAGCTTGAAGTCAGGGAGGCTGATTCCCCCAGGAGTCCTTTTATTGTTGAAAATAATTTTTGTGGCCTGACAGTGGTGGCGCACGCCTTTAATCCCAGCACTTGGGAGGCAGAGGCAGGCCGATTTCTGAGTTTGAGGCCAGCCTGGTCTACAGAGTGAGTTCCAGGACAGCTAGGGCTACACAGAGAAACCCTGTCTCAAAAAAAAAAAGAAAAAGAAAATAGTTTTTGCTATCCTTGGTTTTTTGTTATTCCATATGAATTTGAGAACTGCTTTTTTTAAGTCTATGAAGAATTGAGTTGGAATTTTGATGGGGATCTCATTGAATCTGTAGATTGCTTTTGGCAGGATGGTCATTTTAGCTGTATTAATCCTGCCAATCCATGAGCATGGGAGATCTTTCCATCTTCTGAGGTCTTCAGCAATTTCTTTTTTGTTTGTTTGTTTGTTTTTTGCTTTTTGTTTTTCAAGATAGGGTTTCTCTGTGTAGCCCTAGCTGTCCTGGAACTCACTTGTAGACCAGGCTGGCCTTGAACTCAGAAATCCGACTGCCTCTGCCTCCCAAGTGCTGGGATTAAAGGCGTGTGCCACCACTGCCCAGCCTTCATCGATTTCTTTCCTCAGAGACTTGAAGTTCTTGTCATACAGATCTTTCACTTGTTTGGTTAGAGTCACACCAAGATACTTTATATTGTTTGTGACAATTGTGAAGGGTGTCATTTCCCTAATTTCTTTCTCAGCCTGTTTATCCTTCCAGTATAGGAAGGCTACTGATTTGCTTGAGTTAATTTTGTATCCAGCCACTTTGCTGAAGTTGTTTATCAGCTGTAGGAATTCTATGGTGGAGTTTTTCAGGTCACTTAAGTATATCATCATATCATCTGCAAATAGTGATATTTTGATTTCTTCCTTTCCAATTTGTATTCCTTTGACCTTTTCTTGTCTGATTGCTCTAGCTAGAACTTCAAGTACTATATTGAATAGTAAGGAGAGAGAGGGCAGCCTTGCCTAGTCCCTGACTTTAGTGGGATTGCTTTGGGTTTCTCTGTATTTAGCCAGCTATCTTTCACAGAGACATAAGATGCTATGCAGGTTGCTGGGGAGACAGTCTTGCCCAGCTATGAGCCCTTACATAGCAGTATCAACCTGCCAGACAAGATGTTCCCACATGTGTAATAGTAGCACGACTGCTATGAATTAGATCTGAGATCCATGCCATAGGCAGAAATCCAAGCCTGGCTCGATGGTTGAGAGTATGAACTACTCTTGTAGAGAACATAAGTTCTCAGCACTCATGTCAGGCTGTTAAGAACTATGTGTAACTTTAGCTCCAAGAGGATCCCATGAACCTCATAGGTACATAACACACACACACAAACACACAGTCAGGCAAGCAGACAGACAGAAAGACAGGCACAAACACACAGAGAGACACACACAGAGTAAGGGGAGGAAGAGAGACATCCATGGAGACACACACATACATAATACAAATAAAAGTAAATCATAACTTGGAGGTAAGAGCACATACCTTTAATCCCAGCACCCAGGAGGCAGAGAGAGTCAGGTATCCAACTTAGAGGTCAACATGATCTACAGAGTGAGTTCCAGGACAGCAAAGGCTACACAGATAAATTCTCTTAAAAAAAAAACAAACCACTAAATAAATAAATAAAATAGAATCTTAAAAAAAAAATAGGATAGAGATCAGGCTATAATAGGGACCTTAATACTATTGTTTAGGTAAATTGACACAGTAGAAAATTGCCTTCTAAATATTTATATTTATAGTCATAGATAAATGCTACTCTAAGTTTTAATCACAGAAGCCTTTTCCCAGTGAATGGTGGTAAATAAAGAGACTCGTAGCATAGGAAACATTGCAGAAGAGTGGCCAGAAAAAAATGTAAGAGCCAGAAGCTATGGAGAAGCAGTACAAAATGGCATCTTGTGGGCAAGACACAGCTATTTGAGAGCACAAGCTCACAGCAATTGCAGATGACTGTAGGCATGGATGGAGGAGAGACTCAGTAGAATATTACCTCCCACTTTGACCTATTTGCTGATAAATTCAGGGAGAAGGGTAATCATTCCATTCAGTTGTGTATCTACTGATGACACTGCCAGACTCCAATAGACAGTTTCAATCCAATGGCCTCATAGATGGCCCTGGTTAAACTAAAGGTGTCACTAAACAAAATCCAAAGTAATGAATCTGGAGAAAGCACTGGTAGAGATGACGAAGGGAATAATAGGAATGAGAGGGAGCTGAGAGGATTGAGAGAACATAATCAGAATGCATCAGCAGAGAAAAACAGTTGGTTCCAATATAAATTGCAGGGTATAAATGCTAATTCCATGTGTCAGCTTGTCTTAATCATAAGGTGCTCCCTATTCCTGCTACCTAGAGCCCTTATTTCTAGAGGAGTGAATTCTTCCACCAGAGACAGAGCATTCCATTGCCCTACTAGTGAAAAATGGTACCCAGCCACTTAGCCTGAGTTAACAGGCAAGGAAGGAAATTATGGTGTGGGCTGGAGTGGCTGATCCTGACCACTAAAGGGAGGTAAGGAAATGTATTCTGGAATACAGGGGATCCCTCAGAGAATTTCTAAGTGTTTCCACAACTTTTGACTAAGGTCAATGGAAAACTACAACAGCTTAATCCAGACAGAACTACCAATGGTCCATGCCCTTCAGAAATGAAGGTTGGAATTGCTCTAGGTAAAGAACTGTGGACAGTTGAAAGAATGAGTAAAGAAGGGAAGGTAGCCGGGCAGTGGTGGCGCACACCTTTAATCCCAGCACTCGGGAGGCAGAGGCAAGCGGAGTTCTGAGTTCGTAGGCCAGCCTGGTCTACAGAGTGAGTTCCAGGACAGCCAGGGCTGCACAGAGAAACCCTATCTTGAAAAAACAAACAAACAAACAAAAAAAACAAAACAAAAAAAAAGAAAAAGAAAGAAAAGAGAAGGTAATTATGAATACTACATATAACCAGGAGCTTAGTTACAGAAACAAGGCTTATAATCATTATTTCCTCTTTATTGTGATATGAGTATTTATTATCTATGAATCAAGTATCTTTGTTTTCTTCCCTCTCTTATCCTTGTCATTACCATTAGCTGAATTAATTTTATATCAGTATTTGTTATTGGATATTAAGAATAGGAAACAGGGGCTGGAGAGATGGTTCATTGGTTAGAGAGCATTGGCTGCTCTTCCAGAAGACCTGGATTTAGTTCTCAGCAACCAAATGGCAACTGACAACTGTCTATAATTTCCAGTTCCAGGGGATCGGACCCCCTCCCGCCTATGATGCACAGACGTGCATGCATGCAAAACATTCGTGCACATAAAATGTAATAAAACTATTTTTTATAAAACAAAGAGAAAAACAATTTAGAACCTTCCCTTTTTATAATAGAATATTTACGACATGAAAAAACATTGACCAAAGGCAGCTTGGGGAGAAAAAGGAAGCCAGGGCAGGAGTTCATGCAGGAACATAGAGGAAGGAACTGAAGCTGAGGCCATGGAGGAACACTGCTTACTGGCTTGCTCCTTTGCTCACCTTCAACTACTTTGATTATACAGCCCTGGCCTACCTGTATAGGAAGGGCCCTACCCACAGTGAGCTGGGCCTCCTACATCAATTAGCAATTAGAGAATGACCCACAGACATGCCCACAGATCACTTTGCTAGAGGTTCTCTCTGCCCAGGTTGATAACCAAGATTAGCCATCACAAGTGGTTAAGTCATTAATATTCTTGTCTCTTTTGGTGGGGGGTAGAAGTTATGACCTTATTATGTAGCACAAACTAGTCTCATATTCTTCTGCTTTAGTTTCCCAAGTGCTAGCATTACAGGTGTGTACAACCTCACCCATTTTATGTTTGGTTTTCTGAGATTAGGTTTCGATGTGTAAACCTGGCTGTCTTAGAACTCTCTGTGTAGATCAGGCTAGTCTCAAACTCACAAAGATCTGCTCGCTTCTGACCCCTGAGTGCTGGGATTAGAGGTGTGTGCTGCCACCACTTGGTGCACCTAATTTTTATTATCTTCATTTTTTTTTTTAAAGATTACATATTGGTTTAAGGTGATGTGCATGGGTGTCAAGTTGCTAATGGGCAGACTTGTGATTGTTAGCTTTGTGAATTAACTTGATTGGTGCCATAGGATGCCCAAATATTTGGTCAAGCATTGTTTTTAGTGTTGTGGTAATAGACTCTATTAAATGGCATGCTGGAATGAGACTAACAGTTAATTTAGCAGATTGTAATCCCTAATGAGTGGGCCTCATTTGATCAACCAGTTGAAGGCCTGACTAGAAGAAAAAGAATGCAGAATACTTATTTACATGATTGCTCTTGAATTGGGACATGGTTTTTCATGCCTTTGAACTCACACTGAAACATTAGCTCTTCCTAGGACTCAAGTCTAGGACTTACATCCATGGTTCTCTGGGGTCCCAGGACTTCCAATGTAAGTTTCCAGTTTGCTGACTCAATCTCTTAGGGCTTTCTTCCCATTAATTGTGGTAGCCAATTTCTTATCATCTTTCTCCCATTCTCTGTCTCTGTGGGTTTCTCTCTTTCTTTCCCCAAATGGCCCTAAATTTATGATAGCCCAAAATTTATGATGGCCCAATTTACTACTTTTCCACTATGATGTGAAAGTAATATGCTCTCAGTAGAAATTTTACTTGGAATTTTTAATTTTGACCTTTTTCTGGGTTAGCAATATGCAGTATAATCTTTCTCATGCTAGGTATTAGTGAGCTAGCTGTAGCTTCCAGTCAGTCATGTAATTGGGAGAGGAAATAATATTCTAAGCATACTGTAATACTAAGCTGTGACATTTAGTAGGTGAGGTACATTAAATGTCTTTTGACCTACAATATTTTCAACTGACTCTAGGTTTGCTAGGATGTAACCCCACTGTAAGTTAAGAAGCATGTCTGTATTTGCATGTCTATATTTATCCTGTTTGTCTGGAGAACTCTGGTTAACACAAAAGGTGAGCTGAGCTAGGAGGAGAATAGTTGGAACCTTCAATAAATGAAACTTGAGGGGCTGACAATACTGTTAATCATAAGGCCTACAATGTAACCGTGGGAATTTGTGGTAGATGCAGAGTACTGTGATATCAGTAGGGAGCCAATTAGAATGTGGACTTTGAATCCACAATCAGTGAAATCATCAAACGCTCTAGACAATGGGATTAGAGAGATGGCTCTTTTGATAAAGCACCTGCCACAGAAGCTTGGGGACCAGAGTTTGGATCCCTAGCATTCACTATAAGCTAAGCATGGCCTCCATGAGCCCAGGGCTAGGGGTTGAAAGATAAAGATAGGAGGAACTGTGGAGCTGATTGGCCCATCCTAGTCAATCAGGGAGTTCCAGTTCCAGTGAGAGATCCTGTCTCAATAAGATGGAGAGCAATCAAGGAAAACACCTGATATCAACGTGTGTTTTTTTCCATGTGTGCACATGTACACATGCAACACGCGCGCACACACACACACACACACACACACGCATATACCCATGAAAACATGTACACAAAGGAGCACATGCATTAAAAAAAAAAAAAGCCTGAACTAGCACAGTGTGGCAGTGACTCAAAAATAAAATCCTCAAAAGGAGGAGCTGGATGATAGGAGTAATTAAGAGGGTTTTGTCTGGGGCTGGAGAGATGGCTCAGCGGTTAAGAGTATCAACTACTCTTCCAGAGGTCCTGAGTTCAATTCCCAGCAACCACATGGTGGTTCACAACCATCTGTAATGGGATCCAAAGCCTTCTTCTGGTGTGGCTGAAGACAGCTACAGTGTACTCATAAAACAAATAAATAAATCTTTTAAAAAAGAAAGAGGTTTTGTCTGGCATTAGTGCAGCAATTAAGAGTACTTGTTCTCCTTCCAGAGAAGGCCTGAGTTCAGTTACCAATACCTACACAGTGACCTCACAAGACTATAAGTCTAATGCCATTTTCTGGCCTTCACCCTTTTATGGGTTCTGTGGGCACTGCATGCAGAGCTGTGGGACTTCCCTAGGAGGGAGGGGAGCATATTCTGGTGTTCATGGGGGTGGGGGCATCATACATGAAGTACCAGAAGGCCTCATGTTTTTAGAATCACTGTCGGGAGAAAAAGAATGGCAATGGTTTGAGAAAGCTGCAGTATTGTCAAAAACAAAAACCAAAGAAACAAAGAACATCTATGTTCCCATTGGGATAGCAAAGTGGCCTCCAACCTTCAGAGATGCTGAGAATATAGAGGGTTTATATGAATTAGTGAACATTGTGTTCTAGAAGACAAAAATCTCAGAATGCAGAGTAGAAGAAATTTTGTTTCTAATGGGTGAGGAAGTAACAGAGACTAGATTACTCTATTTCCTTGGACAACCAAAAAAAAAAAAAAAAGTATATGTGAAACAAAAGCTTCCAGATCTGAGGCCACAGGAAGTGTAATATTGTGCTCCAGGGGAGAATGAATCATGATGGTCTGGAGGGTTTCCAGAAGTGGTGCAGGGAGAGCGTGATGATTAATCCTGGCTGTCAACCTCACTGCAGTGAGAGGCACCTTGAAAATTAGTAAAGTATACTTCTGGCTGTTTCCTGAGTCATTGGCATGTGGGTCAGTGAAATGGAGTCAGGAAAACTTGCCCTGAATGTGGGTGGTGCCATCCAAACAAAAGTGAGAAGGATGTAGGCATAGTGACACACATCTTTAACCCTCTTAGCACGAAGGAGGTGGAAGCAGGAAGATCACTGTAAGTTTGAGGTCATCTTGTTTATAGAGTGAGACTTGAGGTCAAGTGGTCCATATAGTGAGATCCTGCCTCGTAGCTGACAGATTCTTGCAGGGGGTGGGGTGGGGGTCATTGTCTTCAGTTGTGTACTTACTGGTGAACCCATCAGGCTCCACACCCATGGTCACACAGATGGCCCCGGTTATACTAAACAGGTCACAAAACATTAAAAAAGAGAAAAAGAGCCCAGTCACCGGAGCTGGCCCTGCCTGCAGTTTCCTGAAATAAGTGCTTCTGCCCACTCAGAGCAACTGATTCTAAGGCCTGGCTCCAGCAATGGTCTTCACAAATCTGCACAAAGTACTCATCAGTGACAGCCTGGACCCCTGCTGCCAGAAGATCCTGCAGGATGGAGGGCTGCAGGTGGTGGAGAAGCAGAACTTGAGCAAGGAGGAGCAGATAGCTGAACTCCAGGACTGTGAAGGCCTTATCCTCTGGTCAGCTAGTAAGGTCACTGCTGATGTCATCAACGCAGCAGAGAAGCTCCAGGTGGTAGGCAGGGCTGGTACAGGTGTGAACAATGTGGATCTGGAGGCTGCCGCAGGGAAGGGCATCCTAGTCATGAACACCCCAACAGAAACAGCCTCAGTGCTGCGGAACTCACCAGTGGGATGATCATGTGCCTGGCCAGACAGATTCCCCAGGTGACAGCTTTGATGAAAGATGGCAAGTGGGACCGGAAGAACTTCATGGGGACAGAACTGAATAAGACAACACTGGGAATTCTTGGCCTAGGCAGAATCAGAAGAGAGGTGGCCACCTGAACGCAGTCCTTTGGACTGAAGACTGTAGGCTATGACCCCATCATTTCTCCTGAAGTCGGGCTTCCTTTGGTGTTCAGCAGCTGCCTCTGGAGGAGATATGGCCTCTCTGTGATTTCATAACTGTCCATACCTGACTCCTGCCCTCCACCACAGGCTTGCTAAATGACAGTACCGTTGCCCAGTGCAAGAAAGGTGTGCAAGTGGTGAACTGTGCTTAAGGAGGCATTGTGGGTGAAGGTGCCCTGATCCATGCCCTGCACTCTGGTCAGTGTGCTAGGGCTACACTGGATATGTTTACAGAAGAGCCACAACAGGACCCGGCCTTAGTGGACCACGAGAATGTCATCAGCTGTCCCCATCTGGGCGCCAGCACCAAGGAGGCCCAGAGCCGCTGTGGGGAGGAAATCATAGTCCAGTTTGTGGACATGGTGAAGGGGAAATCTCTAATAGGGGTCATAAATGCCCAGGCCCTTACCAGTGCCTTCTCTCCACACACCAAGCCTTGGATTGGTCTGGCAGAAGCATTGGGCACGCTGATGCATGCCTGGGCTGGCTCCCCTAAAGGGACCATCCAGGTGGTTACACAAGGAAGATCTCTGAAGAATGCTGGGACCTGCCTGAGCCCTACAGTCATTGTTGGCCTTGTGAGAGAAGCATCCAAGCAGGCAGATATGAACTTGATGAACGCTAAGCTACTGGTGAAAGAGGCTGGCCTCAATGTCACCACCTCCCACAATCCTGTGGTCCCAGGGGAGCAGGGCAGCGGGGAACGCTTCCTGGCTGTGGCCCTGGCGGGTGCCCTGTACCAAGCTGTGGGCTTGGTTCAGGGCACTACACCAATGTTGCAGGTGCTCAACGGAGCTGTCTTCAGGCCAGAGGTGCCACAACGCAGGGGCCAGCCCCTGCTCATATTCTGGGCCCAGCCCTCCAACCCTGTAATGTTGCCTCCTGGCAGACCTCCTGGCAGAGGCGGGTGTACACCTGCTGTCCTACCAAACCTCCAAGGTATCTGATGGAGACCTGGTACTTCATGGGCCTCTCCTCCCTGCTGCCCAGCCTAGAAGCATGGAAGCAGCATGTATCTGAGGCTTTCCAGTTCTGCTTCTGACCCTGGGGCTCAGTGGTCCCAGCCCCTCAGGTTTTTCTGAAGAAACCCGCTCACTGGGACTTATAGGGAGTGGAGACTGCAGAACCAGGGCATCTGCCTGAACTAATAATATCTAGTAAAGAATCTAACTCAGAGAGAGAGAGAGAGAGAGAGAGAGAGAGAGAGAGAGAAATTGTATTGAGGAGGAGAGTTGACAAGAGTAGGAGGGAGAAGAGAGTGGAGGGTGAGAGTAATCAGAATGTATTGTATACATATCAGATATTATCAAATAATAATATAATTAATGGTACTAACAACAACAACAATACACTTTGAAAAGGTGCAAGGGGAAGCATGCATAGTCATGCCCTTGACCTTGTTTGAATGGACACATCTTATTGTTGCCACCACCTCCCATAGATATCAGGCTCAAATGATTCAGCCTTGGAATGGACAGTTGGCAGCAGCAATCCTCCAGTGGTCTTGCAAGCCTGCAGCTTTAAGATTCAAGCTGTGTTATTGGTCCATCTTGTTCTAAGACTTCCAGTTTCCTAGACTGAGTAGCTACTGGGTTTTTTCTAGTCTGAGATTGACACTAGGGCTATACATTTAGATCATGCCAGCCAATCTAATAGGATGATATAGATAATAGATAATTCTCTTTCTCTCTCTCTCTCTCTCTCTCTCTCTCTCTCTCTCTCTCTCTCTCTCTC
>JADRCH010008061.1:396217-653023 GCA_019843965.1 Rhynchomys soricoides
CTCTCTCTCTCTCTCTCTCTCTCTCTCTCTCTCTCTCTCTCTCTCTCGTTCCTTAGGTGAGATCTGACTAATACTCAAGAGGAACTGGTGGTCCCCCTGAGTTCAGAACACACAGTTTTGGATTTGTGGAGATAACAGCAGCTAGGACTCACACAACAGTACCACCAAGGCAACTCTTGCACAGACAAAGCAAGCCTGGGAGACCTCTAGTGGGTGGCTTTCAAGTCTTCCAGTGAATTTTGATGAGCATTCACATGTGACGAAATTTCACAGACTAGGTGTTAGGATCAAGAGGCATAATCTTCATTAGTTTGAATGAAAAGAACCAACAAAACAAAATAAAACAACAACAATAAAAACCTCCCCAGTGTCCCAGAGCAAAACCAAACCAAAATTTAAATATGAAAAATCCAGCACCAAAAAGGTAGTATTCATGTTTGACATCCAACAAAAGTTATCAGGCATGTAGCTAAGGTATGGGCTCAGTGGCAGAGCATTTGCCCAGCATGTGCAAGGTCCTAAGGTCAGGCTGGTGAGATGGTTCAGCAGGTTAGGCTCCTGGCCCCAAGCCAGATGACTTGAATTTGATCTCTGGAGCCTACATGGAAAGAGAGAACTGTCTCTTGGCACACACACAGGTCAATAACATTATAATAAAATTTTTAAAAAGGTTGTAGGTCCAATTTTCAGAACAACAAATAATAATTATTATTGTATTGGCTGGTTTTGTGTGTCAACTTGACACAAGCTGGAGTTATCACAGAGAAAGGAGCCTCCCTTGAGAAAATGCCTCCAAGAGATCCAGCTGTAAGGCATTTTCTCAATTAGTGATTAAGGGGGGAGAGCCCATTGTGGGTGGTGCCATCCCAGGGCTGGTAGTCTTGGGTTCTATAAGAAAGCCAGCTGAAGCCTGGCAGTGGTGGCACACACCTTTAATCCCAGCACTTTGGAGGCAGAGACAGGCGGATTTCTGAGTTTGAAGCCAGCCTGGTCTACGGAGTGAGTTCCAGGACAGCCAGGGCTACACAGAGAAACCCTGTCTCAGAGGGGAAAAAAGCCAGCTGAGCAAGCCAGGAGAAGCAAGTCAGTAAGGGATATCCCTCCATGGCCTCTGCATCAGCTCCTGCTTCCTGACCTGCATGAGTTCCAGTCCTGGCTTCCTTTTGTGATGAACAGCAGCACAGAAGAGTAAGCTGAATAAACTCTTTCCTCCCCAACTTGCTTCTTAGTCATGATGTTTGTATAGGAATAGAAACCCTGACTAAGACAATTATCATTAATAAAAGATAAACTATAGTACAAAGGAAAATTGCCAGGCATGCATATAAGCAGAAAAAGATAAACACTCATGTGGAAAACCAGGAAAATGACCTAGATGATAGAAAAGGAAGAAAAAGGACATTATGCTAATATTAATATATGTCATAGCCAGGAGTGGTGGTAGATACCTTTAATCCCAGCACTTATGAGGCAGAGACAAGATCTCAGAGTTCCAGGCCAGCCTGGGCTACATAGTAAAAACCCTGTCTCAAAATGTATGTCATATATTCAAGAAAGCACTGAAAAGTACAAACACGGTCAAAATAACAACACTCAAGGGAAACTCTTCCACATAGGGCTTTGCCACCCCTCTACTCATGACTGAGACCCAGTCTTTACTGGAGACAATGTGGCTGTTTTATCAAATGGTAGAACTTGCTGGAAATCTGCTTTTAGGAACTTTCCAGGAAGCCTCTCACTAGGATGCTAAAGAAAGCAATTCGTGGGAGGTTTATTAGTTAGGTTTTTTTTCCCTGTAATGACTTACCTGAGGTAGGCTCATGTTGTAGTGAAAAAGAATAAGGTTAATGGCTGAAGAGAGGGCTCAGCAGTCATGAGTACTTTCGGCTCTTGCAGAGGACCTGGGCTCTGTTCCTAGCAATTGCACCAAGTGGCTTGCAACTGCTCGTGTCTCTGTTTCCAGAGGAACTGACACCTTCTTCTGGCTCCAAAGGCACCTACACATATGTGGTGCAAACACACACACAGGCAAGCACACACACACACACACACACAAAATAAAGAATAAATAAGCCATTTTTAAGGCTTATGTAGCTCCCATTTTTGAAGGTGAAAATCAAGACAACATAGGACAGACTCTAGTAAGGATTCCCTTTGGTGATGTCACTTCATGGTGTTTGTGATGGCAAGAAAATATATGTGAGCAAGCCATCACATTGCCAGAGAGCAGGGGTTCCCAAGCCCTTCTAATGGCACCCGACTGATTAACCTTAGAACTCCCCCAACACAACTTCATTTTTGTTTATTTAGTTTTGTCTTCGAGACAAATTCTCAAAGTGTAGCTCTAGTGGATACGGAACTCAGTATGTAGACCAGACCAGCCTTGACTTCATAAAGCTCACCTCCAAACTGCTGAAATAAACCACCCATGTTTTTCCTTTTTCACTGTGTATGGGTGTTTTGACTGTATGTATATATGTGTACCATGTGAATGTCTGGTGCCCAAAGAGGTCAGAAAAGGGGAGTTGAATCTCTTAGGACCAGAGTTACAGACAGTTGTGAGCTACCATGCGAGTGCTGGGAATTGAACCAGGATCCCCTGGAAGAGCAGCCAGTATGCTTACAGGGTCTCACTATATAACTTAGGCTTTCTGAGCACTGAGATAATATGCATATTCCACTATATCCAGTGGCCCCTGTGGAATACCTCACCATCTCACAATACTAACACCATCCTGGGTAGAGACCAAGCCCCCAACACATGAATCTTTGGAGGACACTCGAACCAGGCAAGCTGCTAAATCACTTGACAGTGACTCCAAATAGCTACTAGGTGCTGCTGGTAACCATGCATCAGAAGGGATGGCCGGTGATCGTGGGACCCCTGGCTCTTTCCTTCCTTTTCTTTCTCCCTGTCTTCCTCACCACTCCTTTTCCTTTTCTCTAGTGCTGGGTTGGAACCATGACATTCACTGCACATACTTAAGTGGGCACTCTGGCACTGAGATAACATCTCCAATCCCTTTATAAAAAGGATTTCTAGATTCACTTATTTGTTTTATATGTAGGAATGTTTTGCCCGCATGTATGTATGTGCATGTATGTATGTATATATATGCATGTATGTATGTATGTATATGCACCTGCCTGGTCCTCATGGAGTTCAGAAACGGGTGTTGAATCCGCTAGAACTGGAGCTGTGGGTACTTATAAGACACCATATGGGTGCTTAGAAGAGAATTCATCCTCTGCAAGAGTAGCAAGCGTTCCTAACTTCTGAGCCACCTCTCCAGGCCCCTTTAGCCCCTTTTGGTGAAAATATCCCCATCCCTTCCCTTTCTCTTCCTCCCCTCCCTCCCTTCCTGAATTGAACTCAGGAAGGTCAGTGCACTAGCCCCTAAGCAGGCAGTGTGAAATTGCCCCCTTTTCTCTAGGCACTGGAAAAATTACAAGTGCTACAGGGCTCTGCTTTAAGATGGCGCATAAGAAAGCAAATTCTTCCTTCTTCAAGCTTCTTTCCACTGCCCTCTACTGGTAAAGCATCAGTGCTACCCGGCAAAGGAAAAAATAAAACAACCAGTTCCATTTTAATAGAGTAAACAAAAAAGGTTGAATTTGAAACCTGGGGGGGGGGGGGGGGGATTGGTAGGCAACAGTCTACCTCTTTGGCTGACTAGCTCCCATGTACACCATTCTACACACATCTGAATTTGTGTTGCTAGAAACAATGAATAGTTTCAGTGTTGCACAAAGGAACACATAAAATGTAAGGACTTTGGCAAGACAATTCTTTTATCCAAAAGGATGTACCCAAACCCAAATGGGGCTAACATAGGCTAACATAGATCCCATGTTTTATCCTTGAAGTAGGTGGTAACTGCATCTTCTCCCATTGGTGAGAGTTTGACTTCACAAACTGATGCTATTGGCTGGTTGGCACAAAAAGAAAGGAGAAAGTTCAAGAAATATGAATCTTTACCAGACTAAGTAACTGATTTTTTTTTAAAAAGTTTGTCCCTGTTCCCCCCTCTTTGTTAGAGGGTTTTTCAACCTTAGTCAGCATATGTTGGCTGTTTGAAGTCTCTAGTAACAATAAATTATTGTTATGATAAAGGAAATGGTTTAAAGTGGTCCCTTAACCAAGCCATTGATCTTACTCAACTGGTATGTGAGGTTTTTATCCTGGTTGGAAATTCTATTCCCTTGACCAGGAGTTTTGTTCTAACGGGCCTTTGCTGGTAATTTTTCATTAATTAATTTATTTATTTTACATCCCCTTTAGTGCTATTTTATTATTTTTCTGTCTGAAAAAAGAACCCTAGAGGAGTTTAAGAATCAGATTAGGGTCCTCTGGCAAGAACTGCCAAGTGTACCGAGATATTTTTGGCTTTTCCTCAAGAGAGAACATAGTTACTTTTCTTTGGGGTCTTTTTACCCAACACTGCCTAGTCAGTTTTCCACCTCCTGTTCCTATCACCCCCTTTGATTCTAAAGAGGTAACCCTAGCTGCCATTGTGGAATTTGGACAGTGACCAATCTGACTTCTTCCAGTCAAATTGGGGGTTTTGGGTGTGGTAGTTTAGGGGTAACCCTTCAGAGGGCCAAAGTAAAATATTCCACGTTTCAAATGTAGGAAAGGAAGTCCTTGACAGGTGTCTTAGCCAGGGTTTCTATTCCTGCACAAACATCATGACCAAGAAGCAAGTGGGGAGGAAAGGGTTTATTGAGCTTACACTTCCATGCTGCTGTTCATCACAAAAGGAAGTCAGGACTGGAACTCAAGCAGGTCAGGAAGCAGGAGCTGATGCAGAGGCCATGGAGGGATGTTTCTTACTGGCTTGCTTGCTTCCCCTGGCTTGCTCAGCTGGCTTTCTTATAGAGCTCAAGACTACCAGCCCACAGATGGTACCACCCACAAGGGGCCCTCCCCCTTGATCACTAATTGAGAAAATGCCTTACACCTGGATCTCATGGAGACATTTCCTCAACTGAAACTCCTTTCTCTGTGATAACTCCAGCTTGTGTCAAGTTGACACAAAACCAGCCAGTACAACAGATGTCTGCAAAGAGATGTGAAGGAAAGAGATGTGAAGATGTGAAGGAGTCAGCCTAGGCAGGGAATCAGGAGAATCAGGAGAAGCCAGAAGAGGGAATATTCAAATCAAAGTCCATTAGAATCTCTTCATGGGGCTCACAAGAGTATTCATTTACTGAGCTCCTCCTTGTTTTTCTTTTTGGCCTCCAAAATTTTGGCCTCTAAGGCTAGACTCAGCAGTGATCAAACCACCACCTTCTTCCATCATTTTGATAGCTGTCAAAGTTCCTAGAATCAGCATGCAGTCCTTTGCAGGTGGCTTCTACATGGGGAGAGAAAACAAATGTTTTAATTTTAGGTCAAAAAAAGTCTGGACCTATATGTTTTGGTAGGTAGGTAGGTGCTGCAGTGAGCCCATGTCTGACATCTTATATCTGGGTAGCATTTTTTTTTTCTTATTAAGCAGAAAACCACCAGTGAGAAATAGTTGTCATAAACAATATGGATTCAAGTCCAATGTCTGGGGAGTGGTATCTCTTGGACTGCTTTTAAAAGCCTAACAATTGTTTTAGTGTTTGGTTTTACTTTTGTTGTTGTTGTTTTGTTTTTTCCGAGACAGGGTTTCTCTGTGTAGCCCTGGCTGTCCTGGAACTTACTCTGTAGACCAGGCTGGCCTCGAACTCAGAAATCCGCCTGCCTCTGCCTCCTAAGTGCGCCACCACTGCCCGGCTTGGTTTTACTTTCTTAAGACCATGTTTTAAATAACATATTTCAAATGTCAAGGTCAATGGAGGATCTGATCCTCAAAGGTTACTTGGCCTTCTTTTACCAGCTGTTCCATCTATGTGAAGATCAGTCAAAGTACTTGCTTGACCATGCCTTTGCCCTGAAGCATAAAGGAAAAGTTTCCTGTGTTGACTTCATCTTTGTAGACTGGACACTTGTTGTAGTTCATCAGGTGAGGTGGCCCTGAATGAGAGAACAGGCAACTTTCCATAGGTATAGCGGATGTTGTAAGCTGCCCCAGAGTTCCCTGGATCTAGTGACCTTGGCCTGGAAAGAGGGAAAAGGATTTCCCTTTTTAATCCCTCTTACCCAATTAGTAAAGCTTTCCAAAGTGTGGTTATTGAACACCCAGAAGATCAGTGACACCAGTCTGGTACTTTTAACTACCTTGTAATATTTATCAAAAGCTTGGGCAAACACTAACACTTCTAAATAAACTTTGGTTATACATACATTTTTGTTCTTTAAGCCAGTCCTTGTAATTGACAAGCCAATCAATAGCTCTACTGATTTAAGCAGAGGTTTGACATCAATATATTATACATTTTAATATCATTGTGGTAGTTTGAGTGAGAATGTCCCCTATAGGCTCAGATATGAATAGTTGGTCCCCCATTGGTGGTGGTGTTTGAGTAGATTTAGGAGGTGTGGCCTTGCTGGAAAAAGTACATCACTGGGGATAGGCTTGGAGCTTTTAAAAACTACAAGCTCTTTCTCTTGGCTTCCTGTGGGAAAACTCTACTAATTAAGGTCAGTTAGCCCAGATAGCCTCTGCTAATATGGCAGACTCCCTTCATTAGCAGGGCTTCTCCTTCTCCTTCTCTGACCTTGTCTGGGGAATTCTAAGCCCCCACATATGCCCCTAGTAGAGGAACGTCATGTAGACTCAATTAGATTACAGGATCAATTTCTTTTCTCCTGATAAAACCTGTTCAGCCAGCACCTGAGATTCCTAAAATGCTTCCCCACGTTAAAGGCATTTCAGGTGCCCTAGGCCCCCAGCCAATGACTTTTGCCCATCCTGGATGTTCCTACCTTCAGTCCCCCAAAACTTTATAGGCCTTGAATCATCCTAAGTAAAGTCGATCTGCATACAGATAGCTGGTCCCAGTGTGGTCATTCACCAAACCTTCTCATAGGGCTTCCAATATCCACCCTCCCAGCTCGTTGACTCTGTTCTCACTGCCCTTGTGGACTGTATTTCAAGACTTAGCTCTCAGCTTACTGTTATAGCTGCCAATCCTGTTGCCTTTGCTCTGCTATCATGGACGCTTATCCCTCTGGAACCATAAGCCCAAATAATCCCTTCATTCTGTCAGTTAGTTACCTTGGCCATGGTATTTTATCACAATAGAAAAGGAACAAACACAGTCATATGCATCATCTCTAAGTCTCATGTTTTACATATCTTTAATAACTTACTCGGATCTATATTATAATGCTCTAGTTTTCTTTTCTATTGTGGAAACATCTAGACATTTTAATCTTTGCACATGAACCCTTCTTTACAAAAACCATTTACAATTTTACATCATTCTAACATTTTATTTATTTACCTCTTTTGTTTCTTAATACCATGAGACATAAAAACATAAATTTATCATTTATTTTGAAAAATTTCTCCCTCCTTGTCGTGGTTTGAATATGCTTGGGCCAGGAAGTGGCACTATTTGGAGGTGTGGCCTTCTTGGAGTAGGTGTGTCACTGTGGGTGTGGGTCTTAAAACCCTCACCCTAGCAGCCTGGAAGTGAGCATTCTGCTATCGGCTTTCAGATGAAGATGTAGAACTCTCAGCTCTTCCTGCTCCGTGCCTGCCTGGATGCTACCATGCTCCCCCCTTGATGATACTGGACTGAACCTCTGAACCTGTAAGCCAGCCCCAATTAAATGTTGTCCTTATAAGAGTTGCCTTGGTCATGGTGTCTGTTCACAGCAGTAAAACCCTGACTAAGACAGGCCCCCTGAAACTAGTGGTTCAGACAATTATGAGCTGCTATGTGGGATCTGGGAACTGAACCTGGGTCATCTGGAAGATCAGCCACTGCTGTCAACAGCTGGACAATCTCTCCAGCCCCATTTATGCTGTATTTGAACTTTCTAGACATTGATCAGAAGATCCTCCTGCCTCCGTCTAGCCAAGTGTTAGTCATGTATCACCAGCCCCAGATTCTGCAGAGCTAGAGATATAGCCAAAGGCTTCATGTATTAAACAATCACTCTGCCAAAAGATCTACATCCCCAGACTCTCTCAATGCAGCTTAGGCTGGCTTGGAACTCACTATGGAGACCCAGCTGGCCCTGAACTCATAGAGATCTTCTTGTCTTTGTCTCCCCAAGTGCTGGGATTGAAGATTTGTTTGCTCCACCACACCCAGGACTCTCTTGATTTTTTTTTTTTTTGAAACAAAATCTCTCTCACTATCTAACCTAGGCCTGTGGGGAGTACAGAAAGCATTGAGTTAAATGTGTGTGAAGCCTCAAGTGGATGTGTGTTATTGACAAAAGGACCAAGGTTGCAGATCTATGGGAATTGGCAAAGCCTTCCTCGGGTCATACTCAGAACCAGCAAAGTCATCCTCCAGAGGGGCCAAGTGTAGATGTTGAGAGTGTGTGCAAAAGCTAGCAACCACGACTTTGTCTTTCCAGATTACTGCAACCTAAGACAGCTCCTCTACAGAGGCCTCCTACAGAGGTTAGCTAACTCTTCCTTCCCCCCACTGAAGAATAAATGCAGTGAAGTTGCCAGTTGTGCTGTTCCATCAGAGTGGCTCCAACCCACTTGACCTCAGTTTTTCCATATGTATGCCTGTCTGTTCTTCATTCCCTCATCAACCCAGTCAGATTTCCAGGACTAAACCATGCTAGACACAGTACAGGCTGGCCTCTAATTCAAAATCTTCCTTTTTTTCAGCCTCCTATCTGTTGGGATTATAAGAGCATGCTACCATGCCAGATATAGCTTATTGGATAGAAATGAAGCTGTTTTGTTGTGTACTATGAGAAATGGCTTTTTTTTAAAAAAAAAAATTACATTTGGCTCATTGCCTGTATTAATTATTCCTCAAGTTTAATTACAGTTGTATTGCCCACCCGTTATCTACAGACTCAATTATAAAATCAGCTTCTGAAAACTACTTGTATAAAAATGAAACTAAGGAGCAAGAAAAATAATTAGTATATCCAAATAGATGCACAAATAAGCAAAAGGCAAGCAAAGCTACTAAGGCACTCAGTTTTGTGATTGATCATGAGGTTATAATTAATATCTGTAATTAATATTTTCCTCTAATATCCATTCTACATTTGTTCTGCTTTCACATAGAACATCAAAAGGTCTTTTGTACCTGATAGAGCTGCCCAAACTTACATTCCTAAGGAGTCTGAAGATCGTTCTGTCGGTTTTTTTCCCCCTTGTACTTCTTAACCTTTACCTCTGAGCACAGAAATACTAAAAAAATAAGCTTCTGGGTTGCACAACTGGTCCCTGTTTTCACTGTGTAGCAACTGTTCAATTTCCACTTGGTAATTAGGATCACCAACTGAAACTAGTGAAATAACTTTTTTGTTTGAGACAGAGTTTTACTATGCAGCCCCAGCTAGCCTAAACTTGCTATGTAGACCAGGCTTGCTTCAAACTCACAGAAATCTTCCTGCCTCTTTCTCCTGAGTGCTGGGATTAAAGCTATGTGCCACTGTGCCAAGCTGAATTAACTTTCAAATTCCCTTCTTTTGCCTGTAGTTTCAATTGGTATTAAGAAACTCCAAACATCCAAAAGGTTTGTCCTTCCATTTTGGTGGAATCATTGTTGTACCCTTTGGTATGAAACATCTAGTTCCATTGGGACTAAGATTTCTAAACCGGTTAGAGCTTCAAGTTGCTGCGCCATGAAGTAAAAACTGTGAGTGGGTTTTTACTAATTACTAGTTGTAATGTTGAGAGTAGCTACTCCCATTTATAAATCTTGATTCTAGGACCTGATTATTTTGGCTATAAAATAGACACTACTACATAATATTCTCTTCTAAACTACTACTACTACTACTACTACTACTACTACTACTACTACTACTACACTACTACTACACTACTACACTACTACTACTACTGCACTACTACTACTACATTACTACTACTACACCACTACTACCACTCTACTACTACTACTCTACTACTACACTACTACTCTACTACTACACTACTACTAACACTACACTACTACTACTACACTACTACCACTAGTACTACTACACTACCACCACCACCACCACCACCACCACCACCACCACCACCACTACTACTACTACTACTACTACTACTACTACTATATCTTTCTCAGTTGGTTCCCCGCTGGGATCACACATGACTCCCTAGTAAATGATTCTACATTTCAGTTAGGCCAGGTCTGAAGAACCTCTAGTTCTTTGGAAAGTTAGTTATGTCAAATGATGCTTTGCTGGGGCACGCAGGTGAAAGGCTGTTTTCCTGAAGCAGACCCAGGTGAAGGGATGTTTGGCTATAGCAAATGTGAAAGGACCTGTGATGAAGGAGTGTAAATATGACCTCACAGACAATGGAGATGAGCACTAAGCATTGATTTGGCTTGCCTTACATAGTGGTGTTGAGCTCAACTTCTGATAACACTGCCACTGAGAGAAACTCACCCAAGAGCTGCTCGTGAGGTTCCTCCAGCAGCTTGCCACTGCCTTCGGCCAGTTGGGGAGCCTGGTGGTTTCTTCAGCATTGAATTACGGTTGCTTAGTGTCTGCTTGCTGAAAGGACTGGACTGTAGCTGCTGGTTCGTGCCTGGGGTCTGCCTGCCTAGAGGACTGCTCTGCAGCTGCTGAATTGTATTTGGTGTTTGCTATGGGACTGAACTGCTGCCCAAGAAGGTCGACCTTGCCCCCAAAGAACTAGTGCTGACCAGGTCCACTTCCCCGTGTCCTAATAACTGTTCTCTTCCACTACCTCTGCTGGGTGCTGGGCTAGAGGAGAGGTTGAACCCTTATTAAAAGTAGGTTGCAAAATATTTATGCCTCCACCAGGTCAGTTAGGATGCTGTGGTATGTAATAAAACCAGTTAGTTAGTCATGAACCCATTGCAGCACTTGCTTTTCTCTGAGACGAGTTTGTGGATTTGGAGCAATGCTGTGCAGAAGAGTTTACACATTCAGGTACTTGTGTTGGCACAAGTACTATGTATGGGCAGGGAAGCTAAAACTATCTCTAGTCCCCTTAGGATGCATCTCTGTTCCCTTTAATGATGTTAGAAATTCGATATAATGATCAGCCTATCATCAGGTGGCTGGCTGGTAGGTCCCATGAGAAATAGGCATGTAGTAATACAATTAACTATATCATCCTTGATAATGGACAGCCCATGTAGTTAAGCCCAGGCCCAATTTCCATCCCTGTTATTATAGTATTTTTGTCCATGTACCCATTGAGCAAATATTGGGATAAAAGAGAGTAACTAACTTTCATAGACCAAATGTTTTGTCCATTGGATAATTTATTTTTATTCCGTGTGTGTGTGTGTGTGTGTGTGTGTGTGTGTATGTGTGCGTGCACCTGTCTGGTTCCTGTAGAAAAGAGGGCTCTAGATCTGCTATAACTGAAGTTATAGATGATTGTGAGCTGCCATATGGGTGCTGTGACTTGAGTTCTCAGGAAGACTAGTCAATGCTTTTAACAACCCAGCCATCTCTGCAGCAGTGGATTAATTATTTTTGGTTAGCATAAAAAATGGGTTTCCTTGTGGCATTTTCATGCATATAAACTATTATGTTTTGTCTTTATTCATCTCCCTCCTGCTCTTCCTTGCCTTCACTTTCTCTCTCTTCTTGGCCTCCTCCCTCCCCTTTTTGCTTTTATGACATATTCTATTACTTTATGTCTTGAGCCTCTCTTCTCACAGTCCTCACTTCTATTTTCATGTCTATCTATATATGTTAAATGTATATTCTCGTTCTACATAAGAGAAAACTTGATATTGTCTGAATCTGTCTTATTTTGCTTATAATGATTTGCAGTTCCATTTATTTTTATGTCAATATCATAATTTCATAGTTGTGCATTAATAAAAGTCTAGTGTGCATATGCACTATACATTGATTTTATGTAGTATAACATTTCTTTTTTCTTTCTTTCTTTTTTTTAAAGTCATCACACCAGCAACTGGAGAGATGGCTCAGCAGATAAGAAGACTGACTGCTCTTCCAGAGATCCTGAGTTCAAATCCCAGCAACCACATGGTGGCTCACAACCATCTGTAATGGGATCTGATGCCCTCTTCTGGTGTGTCTGAAGAGAGCGACAGTGTACTCACACACATTTTTAAAAAAAGGTCATCACACCAAAAGCAATGGGGTTTGTTGTGGCATTTTCATGCACACATGCCATTATACTTTGTTCTAATTAATTATTCTACCTCATTCTCCTGCCTCTCTCTTGCTGGTCCCTTTCCTCCCTTCCTCCAAGTAGTCTTCCCTACTGCTTTCATGTCATGTGTTGTCCTAGTTTACCTTTTATTTCTGTGATAAAACACTGAACAAAAGCAACTTGTGGATGAAATAGTTTATTTCATTTTATAGGTTACTGTCCATCATCAGGGGAAAACAAGGCAGTAACTCATCAGGAGTCGAAGCAGAATCCACAGAGGAACACTGTTTATTGGCTTGCTTTCCTTGATGATGGACTGTAACCTGTACGACGAAATAAAGTCATTCATCCCCAGGTTTGCTTTTGGTCAGAGTTTTATCACAGTAACAAATCGCAAACTACTACAAAGATTGTTCTGGAGACTGGAGAGGGTCTTCTCACACCATTCAGGCCATTATTCAGGCGAAGCTCTTTACTCAGGTGGTTCTAATTTATGGCAAGTTTCATTAAAATTTACAATCACCCATGTATTCTGACTCTTCTTCTCCCCACTCTCTTCCTCCACACTTACGATCACTTTCTTCACTCTCATGGTCCTCCTTTTAGTTTCAAGATATACACACATTCAAATCGAGGTCCCACATATGAGAGAAAACATACAGTATTTGTCCTTCTGAGCCTGTATTGTTTTGTTTAGCAATGTGATTTTCAGTTCTATTTGTTTTCTCTGCAAATGACATCATTTTACTTTTTTGTGGCTTCTTCGTGGCTGAATAAAACTACATTGTGTATATGTAGTACATTTTATGAATTCATTCATTTGTTGATGGACACTTAGGCAGGCTTCATGTCTTGTCGCTAGTGAAGAGTACAGCAATAAACATGAAGGTCCATGTATACCTGTGATATAATGACAGACCCCCTCAGAGTGGTATAGCTGGATCATAATGGTAGTTGTCTTCTGCCTTTTGGAGGAATCTCCATACAGATTCCCATAATAGTCACATCAGTTTACATTTCTACCAGCAGTAAATAAAGGGTTCCTCTTGCCCCACATATTTGCCAGTATTTGTTGTTTTCTTGATAGTATTCATTCTGACTGGGTAAGATTTGGAATTTCAAACCAATTTTAATTTGCATTTCCTTTGATGGCTAACTCTTGAAACATTGTCTCAAATATACATTTGTTTTTCCTTTGAGAACTGTCTACTCTATTGGCTTATCTATTGACTTGGGACTGTTTGGTGCTGAATTGGAGTCTTTATACAGTCTATATATCAATGCCCAGTCAGATGTATGCTTTGAAAAGATTTTCTCCCATTCTGTAGGCTCTTCATTTTGATGCTTTCCTTAGCAGCTTTTAATCTAATAATATTCCATTTGCCAATTCTTGGAGTTATTTCCTGTACCATTAAAGTCCTTTTCAGAAAGTCATTGCCTATGCTCACATCTTTAAGGGTTTTACTTATGCTTTTCTCTAGCAGTCTGAATTTCATGTCTACATTGTGGTCTTTGATTCTCTCTGAATTGATTTTTGTACAAGTTGAGAGATATGAATGGATGTAATTCTATTCTTTTACATGTGGATATCTACTTTCCCCACTATAATATGAAGTATGGTAAGGACTATAAGACCTAGAGAATAAACGTCTTACTCCACCATTCAAGTGTAAGGACACACACACACACACACACACACACACACACACTTAGAAAGTAGTCTTCACTAAACTTTTAATGGATTGCTCATTACAGAATAAGTAAAAGGTACATCTTTAATACAATTATTGCTTATTTACATTTCTTATTTGTGAATTACCTTCCATGTGTGCTTTTCTGTTTGGGAGTTTGTTTCAGTGATTTAATGAGACTGGAGAGATGTCTCCATGGTTGAGTGCTTGCTGTCCTTCCATAGGACCTGAGTTAAGTTTCTAACACCCACATTGGCCAGTTCATAACTACCTGTAACTCTAGCTCTATATAAGGGCTCCTACAGTGTTTTCTGGCCTCCTTGGGCACCTGGAACCATGTGCCCATACTCACCTCTTCCACACACACATAAAAATCCTTTAAACACAGTATTTTTAGTAATTTCTGCAGGGGTGGTTCTGATGCTAAGGTCCTGTGCCCCAATTGTTTCTTGATCTAGTAGTAAAGATGCCATGGGCCAATTTCTGGGTGGAAGGAATAAGTGGGACTTTCAGGTCCCCGAAGGCAAGTTGGGAGATGCAGGAGAGAGAGGAAAGGAGAGTTTGCTATACTTCGGAGGGAGAAAAGCCAACCAGCCCTGTGAGATCTCTGGCGGATCGGCCACAGGCTGCTTCTACAGGCAGGAGGTTGGGGATGTTGAGCTGGGACTGAAGGTGGCTGAGCAACTGAAACTTAGTGCAGATTTAGGGTGCTGAGCTGGGAGTACTGGGAAGGTATATTGGAGGCACCCAGCAGTTGAACCAATATGGCAAGTTGAAATTGAACAACTGTGTGTGTCTGTGGTTTTCATCTGTGGATACAATATTCTCTGGGAGGGGGCTGGTAGTTCCATCTGCCCAGGGATTAAGGCAGGGTAGCAAAAGCTACATACAACAAATTTCAATGTAATTTGATCACATTTACCCTAAACCTCCCCCTCTACATCATGGTCTGTCCTAGAAACAAACCAAACTAACCAAACAAAAAAACAGTGGGGAAGTGATAGCACATACTTATTAATCCCAGCATTTGGGAGGCAGAGGCAGGTGGAACTTGAGTTTAAGGCCAGCCTATCGTACAAAATGAGTTCCAGGATAGCTAGGGCTATACAGAGAAATCCTGTTTGAAAAAAACAAACAAAAACCCCAAAGCCCCAGAACCCCAAATTCTGGAAAAAAAAAAAAATTAATACATATGGCTCAACAGGTAAAGGTGTTTGTTGCCAAGCCCAAAGACCCAAGTTTGATCCCTGGGACTCAGATCAGGGAAGGAGAGAACCAGAGCCTGTGAATTGTCCTTTGAATCCCACAGGCACACAGCCCCATCAATAAATATAGTTAATAGAAAAAAAATACTTTATAAAAAGAATAAAGTCAGGTGTAATCCCAGCAGGTGGGAGGCAGAGGCAGAATTAGAAGCTCAAAATCATCAACTATATAAGTGAGCTCAAGGTCAGCCTGGGCTACAAAAGACCCTGCTTCAGGAAAGTAGAAAAAAATACATATAAGATTAACATGGCAGTCCACAGAACTCAAAAAGGTCAACAAGCTGAAGGGCCCAAGTGAGGATGCCTCAGTCCCACTTGGGAGGGAGAAGAAAGCAACTACAAGGGAGGAGGGAGGGATCTGGGAGGGAAAGGGGATGGGGGGAGGGGGGGAGAGGGGAACCTGATTTGGTATTGGGTGAGGGAAAAGGACTGAAGCCCTGAGCAGAAGGAATGGAAACAGGCAACCTCGGGAGGCAGGAGGTGGGGGGACCCTTCAGAATGTACCAGAGACTTGGGAGGTGAGAGACTCTCAAGACTCAAAGGGAGAAACCTTAGATGAAAGGCCCTACAGTGGGGAGAGAGAACTTGTAGAGCCCACCTCCAGCAGAAAGACAGGGCATCAAGTGAGTGATGGGGTTGCCATCCCACAGCCAAAACTCTGACCCATAATTGTTCCTGTCTAAAAGAACTGCAGGGATGGAAATGGAGAGAAGCCTGAGGAAAAGAAGGTCCAGCAACAGGCCCAAAGAGGGATCCAGCTCAAGGGGAGGCCCCAAGACCTCACACTATTACTGAGGCTATGGAGAGCTCACAAAAAGGGATCTATTATGACTGCACTCCTAAAGACCCAACAAGCAGCTGAGTCAGATGCAGATATTTGCACCCAATTAATGGACAGAAGCTGCTGGCCCCTATGGTTGAATTAGGGAAAGGCTGCAAGGAGCTGAGGAGGGTGACCCTGTGGCATGACTAGCAGTCTCAGTTAACCTGGACCCCAACGTCTCTCAGATACTGGAACACCGACCAGGCAGCATACACAGTGGAGGACTGCCGGGTCTGCGTTTAGTCAGAGAAGATGCACCTAACTCTCAAAAGACTGGAGGCCCCAGGGAGTTTAGAGGTCTGGTGGGGCGGGGAGGATGCATGGGATGTGGAACAGTTGGAGGGTGGACCAGGAGGGGAATAAAATCTGGAGTTTAAAATAAACAAACAAATAAAAGATTAAAAAAAAAAGATTAACATGTTGCCGGTAGGAATGTATTTTCTTAGATTGTTACCGCTTTATGGTTCTGTTTATGCAGTCTCCAGTATTTTATTAGCCATCTACCTCAGTTTTCCCCATTATGTGTTCTGTAGTTTTTAGCCTTAGCATTTCCTGAGTTAGCTGCCTACATTTTTATTTTGTTTAAGTAAGCTTTTTTTCCCACCTGAAGCATTCATTTAGCACAAAGCACAGAGCAAACCTACTATCTTCTATAGCACTGTGGTATTTCCCAATCTTAATGAATAAAGTCATTCCTTTTCCAACAGGCTTCCATTACACCACAGTGCATTGAATGCTTATTTATGACTTGTATTCTTTGGTCTTTTCACTCTGGCTTCTACCTTGTTCTGTTGGTTGGTTCCTAGGTGTAGGTGCCCACTAGATTGCATTTCTATAACCAGTGCCTTCATTATTTATTTACGCTTCTCATAGTTTTCCCACAAGAACAGATTGCTTACAAGTTATTTTGTAATTCTGGTTGCTGTTGTAAAAGTTAACTTTTTTTCTCTCTTCTCTATTACCATCCCATTCCTCTTAATTTTGAGATGGGGTGTGTGTGACTCTATTGTAGATCAGGCTGACCTCAAACTTTTTGGGTTTTTCAAACTTTTTGACTTTCCTGGGTGTCTGGCATTATAGGCCTGCATGACATATCTGGCTTATTCTTATTTTCTAAATGACTGTACTTGAAAGAAAGTCCTACTGTCTCCTCTATTATGCCCACAACTCACCTCATTCAGTCCATTCTTTTCACCCAACTGGAGATTGAACTTAGGCTCTCAACATGTTAGCAAAGTGCTCTATTATCACTGAGCTGTATTTTAGTTCCTGCATTGTGAAATATGTTATCATCAAAATGGTGCTGCTGCTGGGGCTGGAGAGATGTCTCTGTGGTAAAGACCACTGGCGGCTCTTTAGCAGACCCAAGTTTGATTCTCAGAACCCACATGGAAACTAAGAAACATCTGTAACTCCAGTCTAGGGAATTCAACACTTTTCTGGCACTGCACACACACGATACACTGATATACACTCAGGCACAACACTGATACACATTTAAAAAGCGCTACTGGGCAGAGTAGCAGGAATATATATGTAGACCCAGCTATTTGAGAGGCTAAGGCAGGATTGCCAGCCTGGACAGCATAGATCCCAGTGCTAAAAACCAACAAAAACCCCAACCCTACTGTCAAACACTGTAGATCTTAATATACCACAGTATATAATATGAAAAGGAACATTTATATAACCAGCTATACCTAGTTTAAGAAATATCCCTAGTGATACTGAAGCCTATTGTGTAAATGTACCCCTCTTCCTAGCTACGTTTCTACTCATTTTGTATCACTCATCTTGGACATTAAACAGTAATTGTTAGCTATGTGGTTTTTTCAGATCTCTCTGCATAGGAATGTTTTGTAATGTTGAGACAGGGTATTACATTGCTCAGGCTATACTTTATCTCCTGAGAGCTGGAACTACAAGCATATGCAAGCATGGTTGGCCTATTTTGCAACTTTTTGAGCTCAGGCTGCTCTCAAACTATTATGCTCAAGTAATCCTTTGGCCTGTCTCCCAAGTAGCTGGAACTACAGTCATACCACATCTAATACTTCAACACAACTCACACCGTGACTTCTTGAACTTTTTTGATTATTGATGCTGCATAATTTTTAATACTACATATGCGCCTACTTTACAAATATACTTCAATTTTTACATCTTCTAGATATGTTTATATGAATAGTATAACTTGGCCTCTTGCTAGATTTAAAGTCTATTTTCTTTCCTTCACTAGGACTCTACCTGTATTCTCCATTCCTACAGTCCCCTCAACCTCAAACCCATGCACTCCTTTCAATTCTTTTGTGATGTGCTGGTCACCAAATCTAGGGCCTTCGATATGCTAGGCAAACATATTACTGAGCTTATATATATATATATATATATATATGAGACAAGGTCTCAACTCTTATTCCCCAGGCTGGCCTTTAGCTTACAGCAATCCTCTTGCCTCAGGTGTCTTAGTCTTTCAACAATAGATACAAATAGTCATACAAAGCTAGAACTAGCTCTTGTTGACCCAACAATTCTTCCTTCCATTCTAAAATTCTGCAGGACTCCTAACTTTAAAAACAAAAAACAACCCCCCCCCCCCCACTAAGGTTTTTATCTTTTTTATTTTTTTATTTTTCTTAAGGCAGATGTGATCTACTCTCCCACACTTGGTTCAACCTAGCTGGTTCTTTACTTCCTTAAATCCAACTCCTACCCAACTTCAGAATGCTACTCAAGGCCAGTAACAATTGGGAGAATCTACAAGGCTGCCTGGTCTACATGGAGACACTGCATGTGTCAAGAGACAAGATGTTCTGAGATAGGGACAATACACCTGTCTTCTCAGTTGTCAGAGCAAGGTTAGATACAAGACAGCTAATATTGAATAGAAAGAAAATGGCTGCCAGCCAATTTATCAGGCTCATAGGATCAAGGTGAGGACATCTCTTGCTTTCCTACACCTAATTTGTGATGTCAATAGGCAAAAAAATTTCTTTAAGCCACAATGCCTCAATAAATAGAAAAACCACACAAAGAAAGTACTACTTGGGATTGTTTTTCTAACTAAATTTTTATTAATTTCTTGTTGTTGTTCAAGGCTGGAACCATCAAAATCTGATAAAGTGCTAGATAGAGTAAAAACCGCAAGAGACTACCAGATAATACTTGCAAATAAATGACAAGACAGACAAAACCAAAAAAGGTTTTGGAGAGCTAGTCAAATATTTTTGCTTTTTAAAATTTACTAGAAATGAAGTAAAACTTGTAAGGAAATTAAGCTTGTGATTAAATGCTTACCAAATGAAACATTTCGTGGTTTGAACAAACACTTATTAAAGTTTTCATAGGACCTGCTGCAGTATGTTCCAAATACTCAAGGTCACAGCCTAAAGTGCAGATCCCATTTTAAATAACCAAGATTCCCCCCTCAATTCCTGGTGTCTTTCAGTCTTTTCTCTGGGGAAACTGACTGAAGGAGGAAGTTATACCAGAAGTGGAGGTGTGGAGGTGGGTGGGTGAGCAGGAAGGGCAGAAATGGTTTTCTAGAAAGTTCATTCGTCTAGTATGTGTATAAGAGGGTTTTTTTTTTCCAAAATTTTTTTTTCAGTTTGAAAAAAACTCCGTTGTGAAAAGTGAGTTATGAAGAGTGCTCTTTATTTGAAACCTCCACAACACAGATGCCAATCTTGTCTCGCATTGAATCATTAGCTGTGCACATCAACACATTCCAAGCACAAATTAAGAAATGCAAACAGAACAAAAAAATATATATATATATAATTTTTCCCCTATCCAAAGGTTTCAAGTCTCAATGCAGCAAATCCTTCTGAACACAGAATCTGAGGAGCACACTGTTCAGTTGGGACAAATGGGTCCCTGCAAAGGCTACTGCCTTAACACATGGGGTAGGGATCATGGACGGCATGGAGAAGGGAGAAGCAAGGAAAGGGTAGAGGAAAGAGAATGAGAAGCGAACAGGTATGCACTAGGGAAGAGGGGGAGCTGGAACACACACATGGTGAGTTGGTGAATTTCATTTATTGGATTTTGACATTTTCTTTCTGGATCTTTTTAATCCCCCCCCCTCCCCAGGTCCAACAATGGTAGAAAAACCCCACAGAAGTAGGCAGGGCCTTATTTATTAGGCCAGCCCAAAGCCTTCAGAGCACTCCTGGATGGCCAATAGTAGCATGTGGCGGAGCTTCTCAAAGCTCTCATAGGCAGGCAGGTCCAGTTGATTAAAACTAAAATGAAGAAAGATTAATCCATGAGAAAAGAAAAATGAAATCCAGTATTATCAACCTTCTGCTCCTTTCTGAGCCAGAGCTCATCTACCCATTGCTTCTTGCAGACTCTCCCACTTTTTCTCCAACCTGCTAATCTGGCCTCAATACTAGCAACATAAATTGGCTCTTACTAGAACTTATATCCCATGGCCTTACCTATAGGACAAAGTTTAATGCACTGTGGAAGAGATAGCTGGGAGACACATATATAGTGAGTTGGTAAATTTCATTTATTCCTTAATGTTTTACTTTAAAACAAGATTATTTACTTTATGTATATTAAGTGTTTTGCATGTATGTATGTATGTATGTATGTATGTATGTGTATGTATGTATGTATGTGCACCATACTGTGTGCTTGCTGATGCCAGGAAGGCATTAGAACACTGAGAACTGCAGTTATAGATGGTTGTGAGCCATCATGTGGGTGCTGGGAACTGAATCTGAATCTTCTGCAAAAGCAGTATGTATCCAGTATGTATCTTATCTACTAATCCAGCCCCTCATCTACTAGTTTTTAGCTTTTTCTATTACTTTTTGAGAACGGGTCTTGTGTATCCCAGGTTGGCTTCAACTCAAAACTTCTGATTGTCCTGCCTCCCAGGACTATAGGTATGCACTACTGCACATAATTTATGTGGTGTGAGGAATGGAATCATGGTATTGTGCTGGAAAAGTACTTGTAACCAACTGAACTATATACATCTCCCATCATGACATTTCCTAAGAAACAACTGCCTTTAAGGAGACATTTTGGTTCAGTAATGAGATGTATGTGGGTATATGCATGTGAGTGGAAGTGCCTATAAAATCCAGAAGAGGAGGCTATTTATTATATATCTTGCAGTTGGGAGTTACAGTGGTTACAAACTGACCCCCATGGATGCTGAGAAGTAAATTCTGGTCCTGTGAGAAGGAGCCCTTAACTACTGAACCATGTATATCCAGCCCTTGCCCAGCCAGGCAAAGCTTTGGAATACACCATGATTCCTTAAAGTGTTATTTGCCAATGTCTTCCCAGCCATCACTCTTGTGCTTAGCCTATCTGCTCACCTCAACTTCCTCCAAAGACCCAACAAACTGAGGTTTATAAAGTTGTAGACTTGGCTATACTTGTGCTATCAACTTTGGGTTAGGTGTCTAGAAGTTATGTCTACATGCTCAATACAATCATTGACAAGGAAAAACTTGAAAAAGCTGTTTTCTTACCATGTGTGAGCTGAAGGCAGGCGATCTGTGGATCTGTCGTCTCGATGAATCTGAAACTTCTGAATGCCATTCATGCCTTCAAGGGCAGCAAATCCTTGCAGGGGCACCTTGGAAGTACCTGTGACAAACTGGAGGAACTTGGCACGGTCTGCTTGGTCAAAGGAACGCAGTGCTCTCCAGAACCACTGGATCTGTAGAGGACACATACAAAAGGCCAATGTTATAAAGAGAGCTTGTAAAAATCAGGAAATGGCAATGGACTTGAAATATTAGTCAAGTCCCTTTTGTTCCTTCACAGGATGGGTGAGCAGATCAGCTCCAGAAGAACAAAAAAAAAGAGGCATACATAGGTATCCATCAACACTGAGAAGTGTGAAACTCATATCAGAATATGGGGACACCTCTGCTAGCAGCTCACCTGAATAGAGTTGGATTGGTACTTGTGGTACTCAGTGTTAGATTTTAGATCATCAATGTCGATGGTAGGCAGCCCTGATATGAGCAGCTCTAATTCCTGCTCAGTAAAGATGGATATGAGGCGCTTTGGAATGATTTCATAGAAGCCTTCCAAGAAGGCTGCCAGCTGTTTGCGGATGGCGCCTGGTTAAAAAAAAAAATAAAAGTGACATGGAATCAGAACTTATACAACTGAACAGAGTTAATATAGCCTTGGTTTGACACCTGATACTGACAGATCTGCCTGCCTTACCTACCACTGTTTCTAGGTCCCTATGTGATAGTAGCTGAAGTTAAGTACTTTGGTCAAGTGTTCTGACCTTTTTTGGGCAAGGTATTTTGGCTATGTCATAGGAAGTAAGAACAAAAAATATGAAATAAAAGGCTCTTTCCTTGAACAAGCAGAGGTTTCTTTATCTAAAGGACACTTCTACCTGTCATTCTCATCTGGCAAACCAGGTGTACATATTCCTTCTTGTTTTCCTCTGTTACCAAGATGTTGGCTCCATTGGGTTTGAGGTCACGAACTTCACATACTCCAAATTCTTGAACCTAGAAAATCCAAGATAACAATCATACATATCAGGTTTGGTCTGGGCTACAAGTAACACAGAGGTACAAAAACACACCTTAACTCCTCGCCATGTTCCAGACAGGGAGATGAGGTATAACCATAGCTAACTGTTGTTTTTTATTATTCATTAGCCTACAGCTCCTCTGCATAAGAAAAAGCTGAAGGATGGAATGAAGGAAATTAGTCTTTGGCCCTAAAACAAGTGAGAAGGGTAATTCTAATTTTTTTTTCTATAATGAACTGTCCTTAGGCCTGAATTACACACTAGAACTATGTGTGTGTGTTATGTGTGGGGTCAGAGGCAGAGGTCAAAGACGAGTGTCTTCCCCTATCATGTTCTACCTTACTTTCTGAGTGTTTCTCAATAAACTCCAAGCTTACTGACTGGCCTTGAGTTCCATCTGTCTTTGCACCTTCTACCATGCCGAGCCCTGGGATTGAACTCACAGTATCAGGCTTGGTGGCTTTACCTGCCAAACTATCTTACTGGCTCTGAAACTTTTACTGAAAATAAAAAAATTGGGCTAGAGAGATAGCTCAGTATTAAAAGTGCAAGCTGCTCACTTTTCCAGATGGCCTCAAGTTTGGTTCTCAGCACTCATGTTTGGTGGCTCAGAGCCCTGTAACTCCATGGGACCCAATGCTCACTTCTGGTCTGTACATACCTGAACACATGGGCATATATATATAAATAAAACTATTTCCTGTGTGTATGAATGTAGGTTTATGTGATAATATGCACACATAATGTTGTCTGCATGTTCTGCACCATTATTCCCTTGACTAAACTGGCAGCCAGCCTATCTCCAGTGATCCTCTTTTGTGTTGCACTCCCCGAGCACTGTGCACTCAAAGGTTCCAAGCACTCAATCATGGCCATACCTAGCTTTTTTATGTGGGTGTCAGATCTGAACTCAGGCCATAAGGCTTTCAAAACATGTGCTCTTACCCACTGAGGATAAACTAGGAAACAGCTTGGATTAGTCTACCAATTCTATTTCCTGTTTGATGAAGTCAAAGTGCTTTCTCAAAACTGTTAATACAGAGTCAGTGCCAAGGTAATTCTCCAAATATATCTCCCAACTTACTTCAGTGCTGAAGGTGAGGTCATAGCCTAATGTAGAGACATCATTTTCAAGCAGATAAACTAGGCCCTGGTAGAAGTGGTAATCCTCACTCTCCATATCTGTATACCTAGAAAAATGCAATTAGATAGGGTCATAGTTTGGTTAAGAACAGACAGAAAAGGGAGGTAAGGATATCAGAGTCATAGAGCTAAAGGCAGTCTAAAGACTACCACAATCTCACCTGACAGATTTGCCCAAGATGTGTTTGTAGAAAGACCTAGTAAAGTAGCACTCCAGGAGGCGGTTGTCATATACAGCTTTGGCTACAATTCGTCCAACAAACTTGAAGTAGCTGAGGTGGTTGGGGTTACAGTGGGAAGATGGATTGATCGTGTAGGTGACCCGGTCACCAGGTGAGGTACGGAACAAGGCATACATAGGGTTGAACATCTCTCGAGAGATGATCATGTACCACTCTCGCAGGAGCCCCCCAGCATCCTGCCCTTCTTCTCCTTCAAACACTATATACCTGCATAAGAGAGCAGAAATAAGAGTTGTGCAGAAAGCCAGGACAGATCTGACCATTCATGTAGCATCATGAAAGCAAGAAAGATTCTGTGAATCTGACTTTGGAGAGTCCATTGTCACATGAAGAAGTGAACAGAGTACCAGGAGAGCTCTGGAAAAACAGACCATAATTTTAATCTGTCTCATTAGCTACTGTGATACTTGTTGCCGCAAGCTACCAATTTCTTCCAGGTGGCCTCATAATCCACCAGTGAACAATTACTGACTTGGCGGGGGCAGTTAAGCACATGGTGCCTCCCAAACCCAGGGTTACCAATCTGCTTTGCAGCCATATTTCTATTCCTAGCCTAATAATATATTAAGCTCGCATTGCAAAGGCATTAAAGACATCCTTGTCTGCCTAAAACTTGGTGACTAAGTCAGCCAAAAAAGGTCAACCAGCAGTCCAAGTCCAAATGTAGGAAGCTCACTTAACATTATCTAAGCCAGAATGCTATTATTGGGAGTTTTATAACCAATTCCCCTAAACTTGAGGCCAGATTAGGCCACTGCTACCATATAGCACATAGACCCTGAATCATCTTAGCTGTTTTGTCTCCTGAGTTCTTACAATCGATTCTTCATTTCTTCAGGAGATTTGCGATGCAGCTCACGATAGGAGTCTTCAAATACATGGTCACGGCGGACATGCACCGCCATGTCTTCTTTCCGGAGTCCTTCGTCCAAACGTTCCAGCTCTTGGCGGAAATATCTTAGGATGTAGAAAAGGAAGGGAAGTAGGATTGGGGGGTAGGCAAAGCAAACTTGTATCTGTCTGTTCAGAAGGAAAACTCAGTGACATGCTCCCTTTGACCTTTCAAGCATACACACCCAGAAAGTCTATAGTAACTGGGCTAGATCATTTATTATGAATTCAAAATTTTCCTATTTCTACTCAATAAGGGATCATAGAGACTATTATATTAGATTTCTGCAACAAACAAGGAAGCACATTTATGTGTATAGGAAGGGGTAGAGATGACAAGGACTCTTGAGCCTCATTTTGACTATACCACCACTATGATGGTAACATGGGACTTTAGAAATAAAGTACCACCAAGAAACCCTTATAACCCTAGGAAAAACTATAGTATCCCCCCCCCCAAGGTGACACAGGTATCATTTATGTAATTCTTCACCCTAACACATCCCAGGAACAGGGTACATACTTGCGCTTGACATCAAAGTCGAGGACACGAATGTAATCTACTAAGACAGCAAAAGGCCCATCAGCAAGATGGGTGGTGGACTGACGTAGTATCTGGTTTAACACAGTGCGGTGAGTCTCTGAGAGAAAAGATGACAGCAGGAATCAGTATATTACAGGTCCTAAGAAACTACAAAACAACCAACTTGCTTTTATTTGTTTTAGGGGCCTAAATCAGGAATTAGCTAAAGACAGGGGCCACCCCTAAGGAATGAATGAGCATTATAACACCTGGCCTTACATTAAACGCAAATCGTTTGGAATGCAAGCATATAAGAACTTTTACAGCAGAACTCTTCTGTCATTAACTAGGTCTATTTTTTTGCTCTGTGTGTGTGTGTGTGTGTGTGTGTATGCAAGCATGTTTGCCAATTCCCATTCTGCTTAATTAGATAGGGATAAAATACTTTATGGGTCTAAGAGTTCCATGTACCTGCAAAGCGAAGGAACTTCTGTGTATCAGGGGGCAGGCTTGAGGAGATGTGCATAGACGAGGGCTCCCTGGAGAAGAATGGGTCAAGGGAGGACGGAGTGGCTGGGGTTAAGGGGGCAGGGGAGAGTGGAGGAGGCTCATCCTTGATGTGTGCTAGCTGGCTCTCACGTGTGTCTCGGACAGGAGGCTTGCTCTCCCGCTCTGTGGCATGGACCAAAAAGAAGGCCTCGACAGCAGGCTGTAACACTAGAGGATAACAATGAGAGCAAAGTGACACTTTACAAAGTTTAACATATATAACACACCCACCTTCCCATAACCACATCACAAATATAAAACATAGAATAATGAAAACTTGCAGGGTAATATAAAGCCAAAGAAGAAGTCAGAAAAGCAAGACAGGCAATCAATTATAAAGACAAATCTCAAGTGCCAGAGTTACCAAAAGAGAGGGCAATTCTTTTGAATTCTTGTTATAGACACACAGAGGGAGTCCAACAAAGTTAAACTGAAAATGCAAGATAATCACCATTACTACTACCTGGCAGAAGGTGTCCAAGAGCAGACCAAAGGGTTGGGAATTTGTAACCTCAGAGAGAGCAACTCACCTAATACTGCATGCTGGTCATGAGATTCCTCCAGTTCCTTTAAACATTCCCCTAGCATGTCCCACAGCTCATCTAGGCTCAGTTGCTCACTGAGCAGGGGTAATTCAGGTGGTCTCTCCTCTTTCTCCTTTTCCCCCTGTGGTGTTCCATCTGGGACTACTAGATACACAAAAAAACAGTCAGAAACTTTCAGAGTGTCTCTCTTACTTGAGTTTTTCCAAGACCAAAAGTACAGGACACTAGACAGACTGGGCTCACTGGCCAAAGAGTATTACTCATTGAACAACATCTAGAAGATAAATTTGACTCCTCAATTTTACTAGTCTCTTTTCAAGTTTTCAAATGCTATATATTGTGTACTCTTGTCACTGACTCCTTAGTCAAGAAGAACCTCTTGCTTAAGTTACGGGCAATGTGTTACGATGGAACTTTGGAAAGTTGTCTTCCAATACAATTATGCTTTAGAACATTATGTTCATTAAATTCTGATAAATTCTGCCTTTGCAAACAGGTTGCCTTCTCTCTCTCTCTCTCTCTCCCGCCTCCTTCTCTCTTGCTTTTTCTAGAAATAAGGCTAGAATACAAATTTGATGTTTTGATTCAATAATTCTAAATAAGTCCCATGCTTCCTAAATTAGACTACTTGTCTCAATTTTAAGAAGCCTTAGTGCAAGATAGACACATGGTTGTCTCTCCATGGTTGGTAATTTTTTCCTTGTTTCTCTCTGGAAGTTTATTCACAACTGCTCATTAGCCAAGTTCTAAGACTAGTTGAATCTTCTAGGTAAGAGAGAGACAACTGTTTCCTCACTAGCCCTTTTCCCACCTCCCTCTCTATACCAGAACCCCATAAGATCCCTGTTTTGCTTAGGCTTCTTCCTGACCTTCGCTTTCATCCTCTAACCAAATCCTTCAAGGCTCTGTCAGCTCTAGGTTTGAGTCCTGGCTGTGGCACTTGTAGATCATGTGACTTTGGGTAAAAAAAAGATGGATAAAGATAGGAGTAATATTTATCTTCCAAAGTCCAGATGATTTAAAAAAGCATTTCAGAACTGGGTGTACTATGAGAACTCTATTTTAAAGTAATGTGTTTAAAGGGCATCAAAAAAGTATGCATGCAACTTATTGAAAAATGCCACATTTACTATGTGCCAGGTACTTGGTTAAGTATTACACATATATTAAGTTATTTAATTATAACAACTGTGCATATCCCTGTTTTAATTAAAAATAGTTTAAAAATTGTGTGTATATGCACAAAGATCAATCTTAGGTATTGGTCCCCTAGATCAGTGGTTTTCAACCTTCCCAATGCTGTAACTCCCTAATACAGTTCCTCACATTGTGGTGACCCCAACCATTTTTATTGCTATTTTATAATTGTAATTTTTCTACTGTTATGAATAATAGTACAAATATTTTATTTTTGGATAGCCATCTACCTGTTTTTTGAAATAGGGTCTCTCACTAACCTGGAACTCACTGATTAGGGTAGGCCAGTTGGTCAGCAAGCTCAAGCCTAAGCCCAGGGATCTGCCCATCTTGGCTTTCTTTAGCACTGGGGTTATAAGAGTGTGTGTTATCATGTTGGGTGTTTTTGACCTAGGATTGAATTCATCCCCCATGGCAAGCACTACACTGGGCTGTTTCTCTTCCCAAACAGTACTGCTTTAAATGACTCATGCCTTATAACTCAGAGCTAGCAAATGGGGGAGCCAAGACTTGATGAACATGCCATATTTATGCACAATGTACTACATTTCCTTTTTTCTTTCTTTTTTTTTTTTGGTTGAGACAGGGTTTCAGTATGTACCTCTGGCTGCCCAGAACTTCGTATGTAGACCAGGCTAGTCTTAAACTCAGATATGCACACTTCTGCCTCCGGAGTACATGTGCCATCATGTTTGGCTCCTTTTTTTCTTATTTTCCCATTTATTTAAAATTTTTGTTATGTGTATACGTATGGGTGTATGCCATGGCATGTGTGGAAACCAGAGGACAAATTTGAAGGAGTTCATTCTTTTCCCTCCTACCATGTACTTGCTCTGTATCAAGTACCCTTACCTGCTAAGCCAGCTCATTCATCTTTTGAGATAATCTCACTATGTAGCTGCAGGCTTGGTATATGAGCAGCTCAGTCTTGCCTCAGCTTTATGTATTTATTTAGCACAAACATAGAGGGCACATGTTGGAGTAAAACTTGTGGTCATTAGTAATCTCCTTTGACCATGTGGATTCTGGGGCTCAAACTCAGGTTGTCAAGGGTTGGTGGCAAGTACAAATACCCTTTATCACTGACTCATCTTGCCAGGCCCTAATCTGCTACTTTAAAGACAGGTTCTCCCTTTTGTCCAGGCTGACTTTACATTTGTAATCTTGTGAACATTTATAGACCCATTAAAACTTCTCTAACTTTTTTTTTTTTTTTTTTAAACAAGCAGCAGTAGTACTGACCAATGGACTGAGTATCTTGAGCACTACTGGGAGATGGCTGGTCCACATCCATGGGTGATTCCTCTCTCCGGACAGATGTCTCTGACTGGTTAGAAGACTCCGACTGGATAAAAGGAGAAAAAGTCACATAAAAGGTGCAACTCTGCTTTCCTCCAGGACTAGAGGCTGGCCCCTGAAAGTCTCACACATTGAGCTTAGAAGATACTTTCTCCTACCTGGTTATCAAAGTATATAGCTCTCTAGGTCAAAAGAATGACATGCATGTTTCTTTTTCACTATGAGCCTACAGGTTTCCCTAAGAACTTCCCAGATGCCTGCATTCTCTACAAGCCACTCCCACCCAATTCCCACTCAGATTCCACTCTACCCCTATGCTGATTTTCTGGACCAGGTTCTGTTTGTGTACATACTCATAAGGTAGGCAGAAAGTAGGCTTGTTGGCTATTAACTATTTGTTCAAACTGAACTCAGTATATATAATCTCCCCATAGGTGGGGTATTTAAACTATGTCTTTATCAGGTAGGATAGGAGAGTAGGCAGAAAAAAATACCCCAGAATAGTAACTCTTTATTTTCCCTTTCTACTGCTGCTGGAGTCATTCCCCCAAATCCTATACTATGTTCAGCGTGACCAGCAATATACTTTTTTTTTTTTTTTTTTTTTGACACAGGGATTCTGTGGTCCTGGAACTCAACAGAGACCAACCTTGCCTCTGTCCCGAGTGCTGAGATTAAAGGCCAGGGTGGAATAGTAGCAATAGATAATGTATACCAAGCTCAGGGGACTTTAAGGGTAGCATTTGAGTTGTCTCTGCATTATTTCATGACACTAAATTTTTTTAACCCTAAATCCCTTTAGAACCCAGACACCAAGCATAAGACAATGCAAAACACTACTAACTGTATAGCTGGGAATGGGGTATGATGGCCAAGCTTTAAATGCAACCAGATATCAATACAAACCAGTAAAATAATCAACGAACAGTAAGAGAAACACCAGCAGAAAGTAACCTTGTTGTCTAGACGCATTCATTTAGCAAACAATGCAAAAGCATACAAGGTATAGGCAATGAACCCCCACTGATGACATGGTGCAGGAAGGAGGGTAGAGAAATGAATGAGGGGCCACAGGCATCATGCTAACCGTTGCTGCTTGTTGCTGTCTCCGCGCCCTTTGACCCTCACGTACCATTTGTATAATGGCATCAGCCTCAGCCTCCAGCTGCCGAACAGCTGCCTGGATGCTGCTAGCTGAGCCTAAACCGGAGGAACCTGGGAGAAAGAGGGAAAAGGGGAAGGCATGATATAAAATGTAGGAAGTGGGAATGCCCAGAATTCTTTCCTCTCTTCATGGATGCCATAGGGCATCTTGTTGAAGTTTTAGTTTTAGTTCAGGCAGTTTTGTATCCTCATAATCAAGTCCCAGGGTAGAGAGGAGCAGGGGAAATGGTGCCAGACAAATGGATGGTGGCATGTAGAGTGCTCTATGGGACAGAAGTCAGTATCTGAGAACATGGCCAATATTTTAGTTAAGAGTGTTTAAGGAAGCAGAAAGCATAACTTGTAAGTCTTTCTCAGAGAAATGCTAGTCTCCCCATTTTCTTTGCCAGATTTCAATTACCCCTTAATTGTAACTTGATCTATTTAATCTTAGGTAGATAATTGAATGAATGGGTTATACACTACAGCCATCAACATTTGAAACTTTAAAATAAAGGGGTGGTGGTGTTCTTTTTTGGAAGGCTCAAACAGAAACAAACCAGGACATTTTAGCCCAGCTCCTCCAGGGACTCTCTGGATCCACCACCCCCTACCCCCAGTAGCAGCAGCATCACCATCACCACTACCACCCTCAATTAAGACACTCTAGTTTTTATACCTAGCCTGCCTGTCTGCTTGGCTTTCTTGTTAGCTCGTCTCGTGTCATCCCGCAGCTGGATGATGACCTGTAGTACCCTCAAGAAGAACTTCTGGGTAGATGTCTTGGATGTCAACATGGACATAGAAGGCAGCTGGAGCTCCCGGCCACCCAAGGGTCGCTTCTGAGATGCCACAATTACCACATTTTCAGCCATGTCAAACCTGTACAGTGTAGAGGTGGCTTATGTATATTGACATCAAAGTGTAAATACTCAAGAGCAAGGAGGGATTCTGGTACCAAGATAGTATTAACCATTGGAGAAGTTTCTAAAAACACCAGGTCAAGTATGTTATAAAACAAATAGAAAAACCACAGAAGAGGAAAACCAGCAAAAGCCACTTTTTGAATGTTCCAGATTCTAGCTCACACCCACCTGCTCTGCATTTTGCCTTTCAGTTTGGTGGTCTGTGGCTGCTCCTCAGGTAGGCCATCAGGAGAGAGGGTCTCGCATTGGGCTCGCCGCTGCTGTTCCAGATTGTATTCCCGTAGTTCAGCGAGTAGGGTACCTGGGCAGGCAGAGGAGTCAAGTAGTCAAAGCTGAAAGCTGAACCTTACCAGAACATCTTTGCAGGAAATTTAAGTGAACAGAAAATTTTGCTAGTTAGTTTATTGTTTCTTTTATGGACCAACCACTTGGGGACTACCAATTCATTGGGCTGTCTTACTGAATCTACACAAAATGCAGTTTGGTATAGAGAATAAAAAGGACCATTTTTGAAGAGAGACAGACCATGATCTAAGTTCTATATAGCTCTTAAACTTACTCAGGTTTTGTGTTATTCTTATCCTCCCTCAAAGGATGCTATGGGACTATGAGATAATCATGTTTCACCCATGGACAATTTTCAAATCCTAGAACTTTTGTATTCTCAAAACCATACAAGAGAGGCCATTACTCTTAGTTTAATTCCTGAACCTGATCATAGTGTAGATACCTTTAAGATGAGAAAGCCGTCTTTGCAACCTCATCATGGGGCTCTTATAGGCACTTATTAGGCAGGAAAAAAAAAAAGTACATCTTTTTGTACTCATGGATAGTATTCCCTTACTCCTTCACTAAGCACAGATGACCAGCTACATAGCAGTTGTTGGTGATATGAAGAAAGCCAGGTACCCCAGTTCTCACAGATGAAAACAAGAACTGTGCTTTAGAAGCATGGTCTAATTCACGGGGGGTGGGGGGGGGTGGGGGGAAAGAAGGGAGGAAGATATGCTTATAAGAAGACTGAATAGAATGTCTTAATATTATTATTACCTATCTGTTTACAAAGGGTATAACCCAGATGGCGAGCTCCATTCAGTAGCAGCTTAAGAACAGTGTCTCGGGTCCCAGAGTCCCCACGAGAGAGCTGCAGTAACACATTGGCTGCATCTTCCAAGCCTTCTTCAGAACAAGAGTGGGACGTTAACACCTAGGTAAAATATAGGAGAAGTAATAAGCCCTAATCTGAGAACTGAAATGTCTATCCCTTTCCTTCAACTTCAGAGGATATAAAGAGCTTAGACTCACCTCCACAGAGAGCTGTAGCTGGTTTTCAGTGAGGCCAGAGGACACCATTTTGAAGTCTATACCACTGCTGCCTCCTTCACCAACCTTTGCTGGAGATTTGCTGCCTTTAGTAGTGGAAGCTTCAAGGAAACAGAACATATTAAAGCTCTGTGGCTGTCATAGCTTGGAGATGCTGCACTGTACAACAGGGCTTCAAAAAGGCAAAGCAGAGAAAACAACAACCTTCCTATCAAGGCCAAATCTATTTTGTGTGCTGGGAATTGAACTTAGGATGTTATACATGCCATGGAAGCATTCTACCACTGAGCTATATATATTCTTAACTATGCCTTTTAAAGTGACCAAAAATCCTAAGTATTTCTCCTATCATAATTGTTCCCCTATCATAGCCCACAACTTATTCTTTAAAACCCATACCTGCAGACAATTCTTAACTCATCTGCTACCTGGCTTATTTTCTCTACTTCCTGAGATGATCTGTCACCTTAAATCACACTGCATCCATTCTGTCTATTATTGTATAGTCTGGGAATGTTAGAACTTAACTCCACCCTTTTTGGTGGAGCTAGAGGTTTGGCTTTATACTAATGTGTACAGGTGCATCCACCATACACATGGAATAAAGAGAAAACAGGATGGACACATCCTGCTCTCACAATAAGTATCATTTAGAGGAGACTGTCTGGATTGGAAAGTGAGAGTAAGGTGGGAGCATTAGCACACATCATAGCTCTGACTTGAAACACTTACTTGAAACAGTAGTGGTAGCGGTTGTGGGGGTAGTCACTGTGGTAGAAGCAGCTACAGTAATGGTGGAAATAGCTGTGGCAGCACCCAGAGCTGGAGCAGAAGTGACAGGGGTAGTTGCAGCAGGGGGCGTGGGTGTGGGGGCAGTGGCAGTAGTGGTGGTGGTGGTGGTAGAAGATGTGTTTGAAGTGGCAGCAGTGGAGGAACCACTGTTGCTGGAGTTAGTTTGCACTTCTGATACTTTGTTTTCTGGGAGAGCAATTGAGATGAGAGAGAGGAGTCTCAGGAGTTTCTCAGTTAAGAGAGAACTCCGGCGGATGACTGGATGTGACAACATGTTCATGAGCTGCCCCAGTGGAGAGGCTTCAAGGCTGTGTGGGGAAGTTTCCCCTTCACCACCAGTGCTCACTGGTACTGACTTCACGGAGTTCTTGCCTTTTCGGCTAACATTCATGTTGTCCAGTTTGACCAGTAAGTCCCAGAAGTCTGTACAGATGCCACTGCTGGAGGACTGTGAGGAGCATGGGCTACAGGCCTGCTTACTGCCCCGTTCCCGATCACTCTCACAGTTTGTTTCTTTGGTCCGCTGCTGGGTAAAGTGGCTGGGAAACACCTGCAGGGAAAAGAAGAATAGGTTCAATTTAAGGAGTCTCTGTAAAGGATAAGCCTGACAGGAAAAGACAATTGCTTCAGCTCTGGTAACATAAGATGAATTATATGACTTTTATCCAGTAGATGGTGAGGCAGCCTACAGAAATAAGGAATTTGAAGCAAGACAAGATTAGCAATCTTTTCTCAATCTTTTGTCTCTCTGCACGTATGAAACGAGGAGAACACAGCCTGGCAAAGTTGTTGGCATTAAATGAGGTAATGCATTTTGCCTGGTGCCTAGTACAGGTGGGCCCAATACACAGTAGCACTGTTTATTATTCAAAAAATACTGAGTTTGTCACTTTCTAGTCAAAAGACAAAGCCATTAAAGTGTTCTGAATCTCAGCTTCTTTATCTGTAAAACAAGAATCATATAGAGTACAAACAGTTTTGATGACTGAGATAGTACATTAAAAACTGTAAAGAACAAAGATAAAACTCCACAAAGTTATTTATTGGATAATTTCTCAGAAACAGCAAATGGCACAATATAAAATAAAAAACAAAGAGATTTGTTGTTAGCCCTTTACTGTCCAGATCTCACCCAAGGTGTTGATGCCCAGAAAGCCCTGGGGTCAAGGATTCCTTCAAGCTCCTCACCTTGGCCAACTGAATGAGTGTATCCAAAACATGTCTGCAGACAACAGGAGCAGCCTGGGGGTGGATATGGACAGTGGAACCACTGCTTGCATGTTTCTCTGTATGTTTACGTCCTCCAGAACGTTGAATCTGGAATATGTTAGTCCTACAGCCTAAAGCAGCATCCATTGATACTGAGAGCCAGGAGAGCTGATTGGAACTTTTGGACTCCATCTTGTGGAGCAGATCCAGGGGACGGTTCTCATGGCTGCTTGATGCACAGCTCTTGCTTGACTTTTTGCCCCTTTCTTCACTTGTGGAGAGCTTGGGTGTCTCAATGCACAACTCGCTCTCACTGCTGCGCTGCAAAATGGACAGGAGGCTGCGGATAACCCAGTGGCGGGTCTGGGCATGATAGCAGAGATTTCTCAGTACTCGGTGTAGACGGCTAGTATTGAGCTTTGGCTCATCCACAAAAAGTAGGACCAAGAGGCAAGACAGGGCTTCATGGTCTAGAAGGAGTCGTCCTCGGAGGCGGAGGAGTGTGTCCACATTACTGCCAGAAGGCCTGGAAACAGAGCATGGTTTCTGGGTAACACTAGATAAAGCACTAGATCAGTATACGAGGTACATGAGAGAAGAATGAGTGGGACAATCCCAGGTAGACTGTAAAAGAAGACAAAACAATCCACAGCAACAACTCTCTTGTGTATCTATCACATATCAGGTACTTTATACAATTTCTTTCCCTGAAGGACGTTGTATACCATTATTGAGATTGTGAGAGGCTCAAAAAAAAAAAAACCAGATAATTTGCTCTTTATTACATGACCAATGAGAAGTGAGCAGAGATTCATATTTTTACCATTTACCAAGTGATGAAAATCTAAGGTCTATGACCCAATGCTTGTTTTTGCCTTCTCTAGATTAAGGGGCTGCCATTCTTTTATAAGGACTGATCTCTTCTGTAATTGTTTCAGAATGTTAAATCTACTGTGCTTCATCCTAGTAGGTCAATAAGTAACTCCTCCCCTATTTCTGTAGCATACCTGTTGCAGTCCTAAGACCAAGTAGGTTCCTACTTTCTATTTTGTTAAAACCATAACCAGTATCTACTGTTAGCCTGTCTTTTTGAGTCTAGTCTTTCAGCTAAGCCTAGTTAAAGTTGTGGCACTTTGAAAATAAGAAAATTTAAACAGATTTTGTTTGTCTACTCATTTCAAGGAAAATATCCAGGCTGCCACAAAATCTTTTAGCTTCTCTACTTATAAAATGAAGAGACCCAGAAGGTAGTATATAGTAAGGTTTAAAAAGAAAGACAAGGGTACCTATTATGGCTGCTGCTACCCCCCATCTGGAAGGTGCCACCCCTTTGTACAGCAAGGCGAGTATACTGGACCCCACGGTTGCCACTCAGGCGACTGGTAAAAGCTATAAGAAAGGAAAAAGGAAACTGAATTTGGTGAAGTGAAGAGAAACTGGGCTCAAGCAAAACAAGACAGTTTTTACAGACAGTAAAAAGAGGCTAATTAAAAAACAAGGCCAAGATATCCCAGAACCCTCCCACCTGCCTCCCTCTGTACCAGGGCTTCGAAGAATGGCAGAGAGTGCAGAAGTACTGCTGTGTCCAAAAAGACGCTCATGCATGAGCTGCCGCTGCCGGGCTTCTTGTTCTCGCCTTAGAGCTTGAGCCTCAGCTGCAATGTCAGGTGGCATCACAGCTAACACACTGTCTTCCATGTCCTCTAGGACACTTCGGCGCAGATCTGAGGGCAGAGTCTGAATGAAGGTCACAGGGTCCATGGGGGTGTCTGAGCTGGCATTCTGAGCCAGTTCCCGTCGCTGCTGTTCAGCTCTCTGCTGCGCTAGCACCTATAGAAGAAAAGAAATCAATAAGAGTATAGCTCTTTTCAAGCTATGTCTGTTCTCACCATGTTCCCGCTCACATACTTCCTCTTGAATGGCTGGAGGTAGGGCAGCCAGAAACTCAGGGCTAACTTCAGTCACACCAGGGTTCCCCACTACTGTAGGAGCTGAGCTATTTGTGGAGGGAGCACTTCGGGCTGGTGGCCGTATGCCCAGCTGGTTCTGTAGGACTTCCCGACGGATATCATCAGGGAGAGCAGCCAGAAAGGAGGGATCCACACCTTCAGGGAGACTGATACCTGAAGAGATGTTAGATGTAAGATATAAAGATGGATGTTCAAAGGTATACTCAGAAAAGAAACACAAATCATGGGTTGAGAAAATCAGCTTTTTGTGTTTCCATTGCTTGCAAAGATATGGAGAAGAGCCACAACCCATTTTCCTAAGGTTCAAATAGTTCAACAGTTCAAATAAATCCAAAGAGTTCATTAGTAGTCATTAGTAGTGTATGCTGTCAGTCAACCTTTATAAAGATTCTTTCATGTAGATTGTGTTTGGCTACCATTATGTAGCAGAAACAACTGACCAAAGACTGTAAACTCCATAACTGTGAGCTAAGATAATCCATTCTTTTTAAAGTTGATTATTTCAGACATTTGATTCAGCAATGGAAAGCTGACTGACATAGTACCTGTCAATGAGGATTAGAGATATTAAATAATGAATGGTCCTACTTTATAAAGGTAGAAAAAGGTAGAGATAGAGAATATGAGCGAGCTAAGGCTAACCTGACTTTAAGTCTGAACTCAATCCATTATGCAACACCTGCATCCTCTTATTGCTAGTATTCAACAACTCCCAACCCGGACTCCCATACATACCTGGAAGAAAGTGTTTGGAGGGTATGTCTAAGCAAAGAGTTTTTGGAAACAGAAACTCTATTATTATAGCATGCATGGATTTACCAGCAAGGGGATCTTCTTCTTCACTGCTTGTTGAAGGCAATGGCTCTTCTAGAATTCCACGAGAATCTGCTCCAGAGATGGCCACAGCAGAATCTCTGGTGGAAGAACTCTCAGAGGATGCAGGGGGGGAGCTAAGGGATAGAAATCATTCTCAGGTTGTTCTTTATACAGTTTTCTCATAAAAAGCAAACACAAACCAAACAACAAAAACATTCCTAATACCCATTTCTCAAATAAGACACATTGATCACAGTGTAACAAGCATGCCTGATAGTGAGCAAGCATGACTTTAGCTCGATAACCTCTAATGCATTCATTCCTTGTCTCCTCTTGGCTGTATAGTACTTACTTGACCTCAGGTGGCTGGGTGGATTCCCTTGACACATCAGGTCTGCCTTGCACTTCTGCCACAACTGATGGGGCATCCCCAGGAGTGGAGCTACCTGCTGTGGGCTGCTCAGAACTGCCAGCTGCTGGAGGGTCACCCACAGCCTCTTCTAATGTACAAGAAGCCAGGCTGCTAGTGTCCATGGGAGAACCTTCCAACTGACTGCTGACGGCTGTTAATGCATCTGAATCTTCAGCTCTCTCTGGGGAAAGAGAGGCTAGAAGGAATAAGAGTGAGAAATTAGATGGCAGCTTTGAATCAAGGCTATATATAACAGGCAAGGTCTTTGGTAGGGTTGTATCTTTTTACAACAGTTAGTACAGCCTTCTCACTCATCTACATCACCACTGATTATCTACTGCCCACTCTTCCATCTCAACTGCCCTTTAATATTCCTTCTCAAGACTTTTCTATGTACTACACGTTTGTTCTACACATGTCTGTGAAACAATGTCCCTAGATATCTGAGGTAAGGATTTTGTTACTCTCAGTTTTCCTGCAGGCACCAGTTATACAGACATGCCAGTGGTTCCAGTTATCTAAATAGACAAGGCTCTTGTGATGGTTACTGTTAATCATCAATTTGACCAAATCTAATATTACTTAGGACATGGGCCTCTGAAAATATCTTTTGGGAATTACCACTGTGGATGGTAGCACTCCCAGCGACCCTGGGCTGTTCAACTGGAGAAGGGGCACTAAGAAGCACGTATGTATTCATTGTTTTATGCATAATGATATGTGACCAGCTCCCTCAAGTTTCTGTTGTGACTCTCCCTGCTATGACAGAATATAACCTGGAACCGTGAGTCAAAATAAACCCTCTTCCCTTAAAATAACTTGTTAGATTATTTTATCACAGCAACAGGAAAAGAAACTAAGACAGTTCCTGACAAAAACAAACTAGCATCTTAAAAAAAAAATCTCTCCAGGCTACAGCATAGAAATTATGGTATATTTGCCTTGTCAAAAATATTTTATCGAGAAGAATTTTAATGCACCATTTTAAATAAGTGAGCAGTAGATATGTGAATGATAGGAAAACTGAATGATACAGAATTTCAGTTTATGAATGAAGGTACCACCACCAACTTTGAAAAATTATTTTCAAAAAGGTTAAATAACAAACCTGACATGATAGTTCAGAAATGAGTATTGCCTAGATAAATGGTAGCATGCCTAATACTATCATTAAGATATACAACAATAATTAACTGAGGACACAAAGATGAAATCTCAGCTTCAAGTAAGAAAGCTTTAAGTGTAAAGTGAGGATTCTGAGCTCCTAATTCTTTAAAGTGAGAAAGCAGAGAAAAGTTGCAAAGATAGCAATTCTTTTCTTTTTACACCCCTTTAAAGTTGACATTCTACTCACTTATGGTGGGAGCTGGAGACAATTCCATTTGAGTTGTTTCTGCTTCTCCACTTGGTCTTGCTGGACCCAATTCTTCCAACTCTATAGGCATCAACAGCTGTGTAGAGTTTCCTACTTCTTCAGCAGGGGACTGCAGTTCCTGAGGAATCTCTCCTAAGGATGGTGGGGGTGGAAGTGCTGGCTGCTGCTGGGAGGGCTGTAAGGTACCAAGTGTTTCCTTGGACTCAGATGTAGGTGCATCCGTTGAAGAGGGGGTTGTTGGATAGCTGTCAGGCATAGGAGTCCCATCTTTATTGGAAAGAATGATATTCGAGGTTAAGGGGAACTTAGCGAATGACCATGGGAAAAAGCCGAACAGCACATGCAGCCTGCTAAGGACCCATTCAAATAAAAGACATGAAAATCTCAAATCAATCTGTTCCCAGAAACAGTTCTTGGCTGGTATATCATAATGATGAGGGCTAAATTGCAATACTATCTGTGTCTCAATACTAGAAGATATGATTCTGATGATCTGGAGAATACAATCTTTTCTATGTTCCAGGTAGAAGGGAACAGTTGCATACCACATAGATAGGGCAAGATTACCCGGAAAAATGTACTAAAAGCTTATAGGTCCTTACATTTTCTCATCTACTTGGAACAAGAAATGGTCAGAATTTATTCATAATTCTACATTGCTGCTATTGTATACAGAGAGGGCCTCATGCAGCCCAGGTTGAGTCTAAGCTCATTCTAAAAAGCCAAGGCTATGCTCGAACTCATGCTTTTCTTGCCTCTGTCTATTAAGTTTTAGAATTGCAAGTATGCCTGGCTTCTTACTCAAAATTCCTAAAGTACAGTTTTCATTCATCGTCTTCATATTCATATTCTATTATGAGTAAATGAAGCTATCATAGAATCAAAGAGTAGAAGAATGTTTTTACTCAATGGTAAAACAATCAGTTAATATGTTCTAATAGATGGACAAGTTATTACATTAAAATGTTATATTAAAAAATATAACATTATTTGCCTCATCTGTCACCTTCCACCTCCGTTTATTATATTCCTGTTTACTAAATAAACATTTACAGCTTTTCTCTAATGGAGTCAATACTGCCAAGACTTAATGTGAACATGCCACACACCAGGGAAAGTAGTAAGTTGTATAGTTATCTTCTTATTGGGGCCTAAAATCCCTACCCCACAACAATACAACTTACTACCTCACCCCGGCATGTGCAGACGTGTCTAGTAAGGGCAGTAGACTAAAGGCAATTTTACCATGTAGCATAGACCCTTTCATATACCTTTTGCTAGATTAAGAGCACTGGGGCATCTATTCTCTTTTCAATGCTTTTAAAATACTACGTAGGCTTTGGTAAAACAAATCTTCCAATACAAGGGAGATTTAAGGATACTTCCAGAAGGAAGTTCTAAATAGAACATGAGGGAAGCATGATACCACATTGACCAATGACAAAAATGATTGCTGACCACTGTTAAGATGATTAGAAGTGTGTGTGTGTGTGTGTGTGTGTGTGTGTGTGTGTGTGTGTGTATGTATATCCCAGAAAGCTATGATTCCCCCAAACCCCATTTTTAAAAGACAATGTTCTTAAGATTTTTAGATTCCATAAACCACTAAGATTTTAGATTAAGAATGAAAAGGACTAAAAAGTAGGCATTACTTTTGGTTTTGTAAGGACTCCCCACCCCCCACCCCCCAGTAATTTAGTTATCCAAGGTCTAGGAAAACATAACTTCTAAACGTAAAAGTCTTTAGAATGGAATAAATCTAGCTCTGAAACACACACTAGACTTTTCACCGAGGACTGGCAACTGAGGACCACTGCCATCAAGTGGTCTAATGAAGTGCCATACCAAAGGATATAATGCAAAGATATACATGCCTAGGTTGTGGAGAAAAAGAACAATGTACATGACCTGTGCACATATCAGACTGAAACACAGCATAACCATAACAGGAACCTGAATAGGGCTAGTTGGATGGGAAGTGTACCACCGTGGGAAAGACAGTAGACTGTATAGTTATCTCCAAGATGGGGTATGACCCTAAAACTATACAATCTACTACCTCATCCCACAGAGCACCAGTGTCCGTCTTCAGCCCATGTGGCCAGCTATTTGGAAAGAATCCACTGATTAATTAGCAAGAGTGGAAGGGAGGCACGGTTACCTGAGACATTCTGTTCAGTGGAGTCATTTGTCTTAGATACAGTACACTGCAAAAAGAAGAGAGACTATTGGGAGATGTTTACAAGCACACAAGAAAGGTCACATGAGAGTCATTATCCCTTACCTAGACTACCCAGGAATTCAGTGACCTGGCCATATAGGCATTTCAGAATACAAAATATTATCCAATTTCTTTACATACTATACTAATGTTCAACAGCTTTGGAGAGGACTTGGGGATACAGGCCAACAGGAGAGTTCAAAAGTTTACCATGTGTGAGGTCCTAGTTTTTATCTCCAGCAACACACTAGAAAGAATGTACTAGGTTACATAAAGACAAAAGTATGGGAATAAGCAGGAAATGAACAATGAGAGAATTTAAAAAAAAAAAAAATAGAACACATTATAAATAAGCACAATTGTGAGACAGGAAACTCTTAGCTCCAACTATTTCCCCTCTTTGGGTTTATTATTTTATCCACTCTAGCTTTGTTTTGGGGTATTGCCTTGGATCAAACTTTGTACATGCCAGTGAAGTATTTTACCACTGAGCTATAATCCAATGTCTATTTTAGCTCTTTTAGTCATATACAATGTTACTGGTTTTAAGGCCAAGTTTTATATAAAGATGTTTGTTGTTAGAGCATGCCTGTTATTATAAACAAATACCTCAATGTGTCTGTACTAATTTTAGTTAACATGTTAGGAATCAAACCTGGACCTTGAACAGACAGACTGGGAGGGTGTCCTATCACTAAGCTATAACCTCAATATTAATGCCCCCCCCCAAATGTGTAGGAGTATGTGCCTGCATATAAGTATGTGGGCTTGGCTTATGCAGAACAATCACATGATCCAATCCCAATAATTTTTAGCATTTTTCTTTGACTTATTGTTTTGGGGTAAGAGCTCTCTGAACTGAACCTGGTGTTTGTGGTGATTTTTGTTTTGTTTAGGCTGAGACCAAAAGAAGGTGTTGGATCACAGGGAATTGGAGTTAGTTTTAAGATGTTACATGTCTTCACTTTTTATTTATTGAATAAGGAGCCAGAGAGGTCAAAAATGCCACAAGAAAACCTACAGAATAATCAAGTAACCTGGGCCCACAGGGACTAACTGAAACTGACCCATCAACCAAAGAGATGGACCTAGGTCCCTACACATATCTAACAGATATATAGGTTGGTCTTCATGTGGGAGAAGCAGGGGGCTGTTCCTTACTCTGTTGCCTGCCTTTGGACTCTTTCCCTTAACTGGGCTGCCTTATCTAGCTAGCCTCAACAGACGATGCATCTAGTCCTACTGCAATTTGATATACCAAGGTGGACTGATATCCATTGGTGGCCTCCCATTCTCTGAGGAGAAAGGGATAAGGGGAGGAGCGGATAAGGGGAAGGAATGTGAGAGGGAAGGACTGGGAGGAGAGGAGGGGAAGCTTTGACTGGTATGTAAAGTAAATAAAGGAAAAAAAAATACCTAATATCCTAATTGCTGAGTGGGATATACTACGGCCTTCTGTTCCATTCTTTTTGTGTGTTTCTATTAGCTTTTATGCATATACATTAATTGTATGGTAATAGATTTTAGGTGGGAACATTTTCTGGAAGTCCACTGTGAAATGGAAGTGAGAACCAAGAACATGGGCTGAGTGAAGGTCTACTGATAGGCCTTAGAGAGATGAAGACTACAAAGTAAGGCTATTTTGTAAGGAACCATTTTGGTTCCCATTTCCCCAGTAAGATAATGGAGAAATAATTTACCTCTGGGTTTTTTTTTTTTTTTCTTTTTGCCTAAAAACCAGATGGATAAATAGTCAATCTGGAAATTTCTATGTTCAATGTAATGTTTTGGAATTTTTTAGTGGTTTAGTACTATGAGCATGGCAAAACCATAATAAATACAAAATGGTGCATCTCTTAAGTCCTTTGGAGTCACCTGTGCACTCTGATCTCTGTTCTCCTTGTCTTCTTTGCCTTTGTCTATTATTTTTGTTTCTTCCTCAGCCAGTTGTTTCCTGCGTTTCTCCCTTCTCTCTTCTAGCTCCTCATCTCTCAAGAATTCCAGGTGATTGACAATGGGCACTTTAACCACTACAAGAAAAAGGTAAAGATCAGAGGCTGCTTTCGAAAGGTTGAGAAGTAGAGAGGCAGACAGAGCTAACAGCCAGAGAATCAAAAACAACTCTCTGCATACTCCTAGCACTGAAAGGCCTGATATTCAAGTTGCCACAGACCTGAAACACAGTCATGCATACTCTCAGCATCAAGAACTTTGCATTCCTCTGTCCATCGGGTCAGAGCTGTTGGGATGCTGGACAGGGTTCCTATAGGAGAACAAAATGAAGTGAAATAAATTCTTGGCTTTGTGAAGTGTTGATTGACCTAAAAATTGCAGCATTTTCCTAAAAGGACCTAGGGTTTGTCACAAGTTTTGCTGTATAACAGGTACCTAGAGGCAATAAAGAGTTGCCCTTGGCTAAGTCACCAAGTGGTTTGGCTCCTATAAAATGTAGTTTCACCAGGAAAAATACTCTTCTTCTTGGGATTGAACAAGAATCGAAAAACTCTATCCTCCCTCTTATTGCATAAACTTGCCTGCTTGACTAGTGGCTGTACTCTGGTCATGAAAAAAGTCATCCAGCAGCTCGTCATCAGACCTGGCGATGATATGGACGTCATCATTGCCAACTAGGAGGCGGGCCCGGCCTCGGCTTTGTAAGGGAAGGCTGCTGCTCAACTGAAGAATGTCAGCAGCGGCAGAGGGACCAAGCAACCTGTAGGGTAATGGTAAAGTATCACTTTCACTTTTAAGTCCACAGACTCCTGTTACCTACCATGAGATCAAGCATGTAGATCTATTAAACTTATAGGATCATGGGTAAGCTTTATCATAATGCATCTAACCTTTACTATCACTCTTATTAGCATATCAGTTTGGTAACTTTGAGATTAAACTGCATATTATTCTATAATTCCTTGAACACCTAAGTACTACTAGGAAGCTTCCATATGCCAGACACCATGTTAGGTATTAACGTCTCTGTTGTACACCTTTAAGCCACTTATATTTACTCTTTCATTTTAAAATTGTTTCACTTACTATGGGCCACACAGCTTATTTGTGAGGGACTGTTTATCCTTATGGTCAAGACATTGTTGAAGTTCAGTTAAAATTCCTATTAGCTCCATTGAGCCCAACTTCTCATTGATTGTGCTTCAACACAAACTCACCTCTGGAGTATAAGAGGAGGGTTAGGCTGGCGATTCCCAGGGTAGTGAACATGAATGGTATGGCCTGTATTGGCAGTGAGCTGTCTTAGGGTCCTTTGACTGCGACCGATGCCCTGGGTAAGACGAGTTGTGGAAGAACCACTGCCCAGTGTCAGGGAACTGTGATCTGCATGGCGTACCATCAATGGGTGGGTGGTAGGGATATTTCCTGGGGATGGGGGAATGTCTGCTGCAAGGAAAATATGCAAAAGGGGTCAGTGCCAAAAATAAATTTCTTCCATGGCTGTTCATGTGTAGAACCATGTCTGGGCTTTACTCATACGGCATGTGATCTTTCTCCTTTCTCCCTCATTCCCATTCGTAATCCAGTCTCTGATACAACCATAGGTTATGCCACCACCTCAATGTAATCCTACCTTTCTCCAACCCACTTTCAGCAAAACCAGAGTGATGCCTCTAGGCACTTCAGACGCTGGCCCCTTGGCCTAGAAGACTCTGCTTCCCCTTCCTCACCTGTTCTTTTGTTCTCAGCCCAAGATGTTACTCCTAAAGTCTAACAGGTCAGGATAGATATACCTTTATGCTGTATATTACCATACTACAATGTGATGCCTTCTTACTTATAATTCCTTACAGACCATGTAAGTTCCTATAGAGGGTAAAAACTCCTGTTTTTCTTTACCACCTTATCCCCAGTACCAAGGACCGGCACATCTCAGATATTCATTCATTTTGTTGAACGGACAAAGGCTCAAATATAAGGTTTGACGAAAACCGCAAAAATTCTAAGAGTATCATAGAAGATATCTTGAAAATTATCTATGGCTCATTTTGCTTTTCTCTTCATGCTTTTCATTTACAGGTGACAAACTGAGGCTCAGAGGTAAAAGATTATGGCCAAGACAACAGACCAAAACTGTTAAAGTGTTTTCAGCTATATTATGCTTGTGATTTGAGGTAAGACCTGTCCCATGAAGACAGCTTGAGGCTAAGAACTCGTTGATGTTGACAGAAAAGGAGTGGAGAGATTCATTCTCTCTCCCGATCAGTTGCATCCATGATGAACAGTGAATATACAAAATCCACTCCCTAATGCCAGGCTCAGCGATGTCCATCCAAACCCTTGATGGGATCCAGCGTACCAATTAAGGATTATTGATTGCCCTGTCACTGCAGTGTGCATTCAGGTGCCTCATGTAGTCAGACTTGGTCTCATTTTTTTTTTCAATCAAGCAAAACATCAAGTTGTCCAGGCTCTAAGAGCTCCCTGTTTACTGAGGTGTAGATAGTAAAAGCAGCCTCCTCGGATTCCTTCTTGCAAGGATATGTATGCTATCCAGAGAGATGGATTCAGACATCCCTTGACCCAGGATGTCAAGACAGTAAAAGAAGTGGTGTCCTCTATAAGATTGATGGCTGCTTTAGTTCTGCTTGGCTTACCCTAGAGAAGGGTATAAGAATCAATAGGTAAAAACCCAGCTGAGCCCCTGTATCTTACTAGCACTGGAGAACATGTTGTCAAACTCAATGATGAGATCATCCTCCCGGTCAAACCGCTCAAATCGGACCAAGGGAGAAGCGTTCATATCAGGGTAATCCTCATCCAATTCCATCTCAGAACCATCATCGTCATCATCTTCATCTCCTTCTTCACCTTCATCATCCTCCTTAAGGGAAAATACGAGATGGAGAATTGCTGGAGGTAAGTGTTTTCTGAAGCCTGGTGTCATGGCCACATGAGCACATGAGGGAGGGAGGCGACGAGGCTAGCTAGTAACCCAGATTGTCCTTTTTTTTTTTTTTTTCCTGTAGTTCCGTGCTCCCATGGAAGAGGTCATCTGAACCAACCCAAACACAGTCCCCCCTCACCTGATCATCTTCCTCATCTTCCTCCTCCTCCTCCTCTTCATCCTGACTATCATCCTCATCCTCGTTACTGCCACTGCTGTCCTCTTCCTGAGTGTGCTCCTCCTCATCCTCAGGGTCCAGGATATTCATGGAATCTAAAACAAAGGGAGCACATTGGAGGACTATACTGAGTAGCTAGAAAACAGGCCACTGTGCAGGCCAGCAGACTGAGTGGGAAGGCGATGGGGTATCTGACTCTAAGAGAGGAAGAATCAGATCTAGGGTGATGTACAGACTTAGTGAGCCAGCCCAGATTTCCTGAGTGCCAATCAATGCATCGACACGCTGAGCAGGGTTGCTGAAATGTGGAAGCTGGCTCCAGGGTGGTGCTTGAGGAGCCACGATGTAGGGCTTGGCCAAGTCTGTCCGTGCCCCCTTGCCTTTCCAGTCCTATTTTACTACTGCATCCTGTTGATAAGAGGGAATCTGGAGCGATGACAGCAGGTGGGTGAGAAGAAAGCGAACCAAGTAAGAAGTGACAAACTTTGGGCAAGCAGTAGTAAAACGTTATTTGAAAAACTGGCTGAGGATAAAGTGGATGGTGTATGTCAGCGCATGCAGACAGATGCTTCCTTATTCTGCACATGTGGGCAGCTGCCTCCAGGAAAACCCTAGTGTAGTGTCTGTCAGACGTGCAGGGCAAGAAGGGAGGCCTTTCTGGCCTCGGCACTCTCACCTTCTCGGTTGGCCTGCAAGGTGGAAGCTTGGCTGAGGTTGGAAGGAGCTTCATCCATCAGCACGTCCTCTTGTGATTCATCCTCTCCACTTCTGCTCACTGAAGGTTACAGAGCAGAGCCTTCACTGAACAACAGAGGACTTCCCTTTCCAGACTGGGTGCGTCTAAGAAGCTATGTACACCTAATAGATATCCACGTTTGGTTTTTTCCTCCTTTTTCTTTTTCCGATGAGGGAGAATACCTCGATTCTCTGCTGTCAACTATCTAGATGAGCTTGGCCAGTCACTTTACCTGTCTGAGTCTCAGTTTCCTCATCTGTAAAATGGGACGATCACATCTGTCTTGCCAATCCCACTAATTGTGCAATCACAGAGTACGATGGATGTGAAAAAGCTTTACATTTTTTAAGAATACATGCCTACTTCCATTTATCCTTTGGTTTTCTTGACCAGTAAAATAAAAACATAAACACCTTCACAGTGAGGTGGCAGCTGGTTTACCTTTGTCATTTTCCATTCGAGACTTAAAAGAGGCCATCCTTAAGGAATGACCACTCTTTTTTTACATTATTGAGACACAAAGGCAAAAAGCCCCTGGACTTCATTGAAGAACTGAAAGAAAAGCATTTTCTCATCCTACAGCCTCTTCTAGGCCTCCATGAATAAACACTCTTTTGATGTGCCTGATGTTATCATCTATACTGATGGTCACCCCACCACCACCCAACACACGCAACACTTCAGACCTGTCACAGGCCTGTAGACAGCTTGTTAAATTTCTTTTCTGTTAAGATCATCAACATTAAAGACAAGCAGCAATCTAGACTGGCTATGAGCCCTTAGGCAGAGCTGAGCAAGCAGATGATGAGAAAAAGGGTCCTCCCAAGAGAGACTGCGACAAAGGAAGAGGCTTTACTCAGTTCTGGGGCTCTCACCTATAATTGTACTGTTCCCAGATCCGCCATCCCTCTCAAGCAACTCATCTATCAGGTCCTCCAGTTCATTCTCAACCTGGAGAGAAATAGAACATACATATGGATGCACACAAGTCTATCATTGTGCTAGCACTGAAATCCTTTAGAAAAAACCAGCAAGGGAACATATGTTTCTAGGATGTTACATAGAAACCACGTACTTGTGCTATTAACACACAGACTATCACATACTTCCAATAAATCCACACTCACACTGTCTTTCAAATGGGTCCATCCTGGTGAACTGACACCAGGTTAGTCTTTAAGACTATCCAGGAATACATGCAGATCGCTTTAGAGCCGGCAGCTAAGGTTCACAGGCACAATTTCTTACCCACTGCTACCAAATTACCATGCTTTCTTTAAAATCTTTAGAAGACTGGTATTTACACTTTAGTGAGATCTGGTGGCGTGGCATAAGATGGCGCTAAGTATAAGTAGCTTTCAATAATGATCAGAGCCAAGTAAATCAAAGACACTGTGCTCAAAGGCCTCAGGTCAGTTTTTTAATATTCCATCCGCATCTGGTTGGGATCTGTGCTATTTTACAGTACATGGCACCCTGGCTCTGCCCCCAGCCCCACTTTAACTAGAACAATTTTAACACATTTGTTGAGCATCTATCTACTAAGCATATCTGTGCTCCTCTGAAGACCACATTGAAGCAAGATCTAAAGTACTCACCCACCCACAACACTCTGGAGTTTGGTTCAGCGCCGCAATAGAAGAATGTTGGAATGATCTGCCTCCCTACCTGCATCTCTTGTGAACTGAGCACCTCAGGTTGCCCAGCAATCACCACTGAGTCGGTTTCAGCCTCCCCATCCATGATATCCCCATCTGCCACCTCTGTCTGGGTGACATCATGATCCTCCTCCTGCACTTCTGCCTCCCCAGGCTCGCCTGAAACAATCAACCAACCAGCGTAAAAATCAAAGGGTGTTTATATGCTGGGCATCATGAGGCAAGCATGAACACAATGACTTGTCTTTAGGCAAGTTTTCAAATTCTCAGTATACGAACGAGTAACGAAGGAAAAGACTCGGTTACATGTGAGGAGAACCAAACAAAGCTGCAATATGAAGGAATTCCTTGTGGGGCAAATTTCCACACCATTATGACAGATATCTATCTGCAAGGCCAGCAAGTTTCCAGGGAAACAACAGTAAGCTAGAACAGTTTAATTCCACAAGCAACAACTCCCACCCATCCAGTTCTCCAGTCTATTCATTCTGATTCCCTACCTGGATCTTGCTGATGGCTACTGGAGTCCTGAGAAGCTCCTTGGGCATCCTGCTCAGACTTGCTCTTGCTAGAAGCACTCTTGCTGCCAAAAAGGCTACTGGGCTGGTTTACAATCCGGGAAAGTGTTTCCAAGGGTTTTAGAGCAGCATTGACTGTGTTGGCCATATTGGGACTGAGATAAAGAAAGATACAAGAACTAAGGATAGAAATACTAGGTGCTTATCTGCTAAGTATACCTAAGGTTCTTATTATGGAATCTACTAAGAAAGAAAAGGGTGCAAAGTCTAGAACTTTCAACTTTCCACATGGGGTTTCGAATACAATTTGATTTTAAGACTTTCAAAGAATATAGCCCAAGCAAAAGGTAAATCTATGTCATAATTCATGAAGCTATGACAGGCACATGAGAAATCTTTGAGTAGAAGCCAGAATAAATTCTGGATGACCACATACAAATAGTAAAACACTTCTTAGAATATCAAGGAAAAAGAGAATTAATCAAACAAAAACATCTCCAAACCCCTTTATTTTGTCTTTCATCCTGTTTTGAGACAGCCTCATGCAGTTAGCTCAGGCTAGTCAAAGGCTCTATATAGTGGAGAGTGACAGTGAACTTCTGATTCTCCTTCCAAATTCCAAGTACTGGGATTATAGGTGTATGCCATCACACACCTAGCTTTTAGTCTTTATGAACACAATGATTACTTTTAAGTCAATAAAATGTAGGATTTATAGAGTTCAGTGAAAATACCATAGTATCTGCAGGTAGAGATGTAACATTTCTAAGTGTTATAAGATACACGAGGCTAACTAAGCAGGGCACCAGTGAAACTAGAGAGGTCCCGTGGATCCTGTAGATCTGACTGCAATATATGATACTAACCAACACAAAAGTGAACCAAAGCTCATGGACAAAACAGATAAGCTTGGAATCATTAGAAGGCTTTCAAAAACTTAAAAGAATTTAAACTGTTTAAGTAACAAGAACACTGATAGTAAAGGACGATACTGAATGAGCTTACAGTGATAGGGATATAAAAGCAGTATTGTTTAATCATTGAAGGCTAGTTGACCCACATGTAAGTGTTTGGAAGAGTAAATAGCATGTTATTATTGTTTTTTTCTTAAAATGTTTAACTTGGAATATTCACATAATGAGGAAATCATATAAATATAGACTCAGGAGATCATCTGTAACACATTTACCCTGAATTCTTCAGCATTGTCAAATGTGCAAAGAAAACCATTTTTTTTTTTTTTGAGACACTGTTTCATGCAGCTCAGTGGGCCTTGAATACTTGGTCCCTTTTTTTCTGTTTTCTGTGCACTAGGGGTTATAGCTATTTGCCACCAACCCTGATTAATGCAATGTTGGGGATCAAATCCAGAGCATCATGCATACTAGCTAAAACTCTACAAACTATATTCCTGCCTAGAGAAACAGACTTTTTGACATCAAAACGTCATGCAAGATCTTCACTGGATCCTGAATCAAAACACTCTCCCAAGGCTGTTGAAGGCACAATTAAAATAACTGGGAACATGTGAATACAGATCAGAGAGAATATGATTATTAAGCTTTATATGGCAAGCTTTTGGGGTATGTTTCATTTTTAGGAAATATTTGAATATTCAGAGGTTAAATAATATGTTTAAAAAAACTAATTTCCAAGAACTGAGCTTTAGAAACACAAAACACAAATGGAAAGCTGGGCAGTGGTGGTGCACGCCTTTAATCCCAGCACAGGGGAGGCAGAGGCAGGTGGATAGTTGTGAATTCAAGGCCAGCCTGGTCTACAGAGTGAGTTCCAGAACAGCCAGGGGCTACACAGAGAAACCCTGTCTCAGGAAAAAAAAAAACAAAAACAAAACAAAGCAAAAAAAACCAAAAACCCCACAAATGGAGCAAAAATGCTACCAAGATGTAACTATAGACTTATAGCATTAGTTTGGAAGTTAGCCTCTTAAAAAAAGTTGGTAGTAGGGAGTGCTGTTAATAAATGCTATTATTGGGCTGGAGAGATAGCTCAGCAGTTAACAGCACTGACTGCTCTTCCAGAGGTCCTGAGTTCAATTCCCAGCACCCACATGGTAGCTCACAACCATCTGTAATTGGATACAAGGCCCTCTCTTCTGGTGTGTCTGAAGACAGCTATAGGGTACTCATCATATATATCTTTAAAAAGGAATTAGAAAAAGAATGTGCTATTATTGGGCTTAACCCGAGTTTGAAGAATTTAGACAAAAAAAAAAAAAAAATAGGTTAGCTGGGCATGATACGTGTATATATGTAATACATGTAATTCTAGTACTTTGTTGGAAGGCTGAGACAACACAACTAATGAGATTGCAGGTTTCAGTTTAGTAGTCAATCTTAACAAGGATTACTAATGGTAGGTTAAAAAAAAAAACCCACAAACAATCCCGTGTTTCCACATGACATAGTATGAGATGTCTATCACCTAACCCAGGTTTAAACTGTTGCAGTAGTTTAAATAGACAACTCTGTTACAGAGTAAAGGTATAACTAAACTACACTTCAAGAAGAAACTGCACCAAATCTAGAGGGCAAGACTTTTGTAGAAAAGCAGTCTTCATCATTTCAGAAAGTATCAAGACTAACATTAAACAAATTAAAATCTATCCATTTTTACTACACACATAATTTTCATTTGCATCTGATACTTTCTTATAAGAGTAGCTGACTCCTCACCAACCACATGGGACAGGGCATGACTTTACCTGGACAGGTCTAGGCTGTGAGGAACTCTAGCCAGGTCATTGACTAGTCCCTTCTTCAGGAACAGTCGAATGATGTTGTTCATGCCATTATGTTGAGTCTTGGCTGTGGCACTACTGTAGAAGCTGGAGGTGGAGGGGCAGGATTCCATGATAGTACTGATGATACACATCACTGCCTGAAGTCTGAGAGAGAAGTTTGATACTTCTGTCAAGTGAATACAGCCCATTTTTAAATAATGTCTTTACTAACTTGCCTTAGATATATGCGTTTTGCATTTTCTTCTGGAAATAACACCTACACAGAGAATTCCCTTTCTACAGAAATTTTAAAACCTCCTCAATTTTGTCTTTGCATACAGTGAAAATATCCCTTTGATTTTTCTAAGTTCAGTTGACCATGGATACCAGACATTGTATGTACATTTTTGGGGTGAAGGGGTTCAACGAACCCCTTAGACCATGGAGTAAGAGATGCTCTTGCTTATCAGTACTAGGCCAGGCATGGGCTTTACCTGGCATGTTTCTCTGTACTCTCAGCCATAGCAAGCGCCCGTCCCAGAGCTGCTTTTACTTCATTCACTAGGGCCACCTGGGCATCTGTGCCACTCCCTGCAGCAGCCAGACTTGCAAGGAACAGACGGGCCAGGGCAGGTGTATCCTTGTCTTCTGCATTCTGGGTGTGTGGGAGAAGGTGGTCCAGGACAAAAGCTAGCACACTGCAGTCCTGAAAAGTCATTAATAGTGACACTTAATCACAAGTGCAATTAAGTCACATCATACCTATAGAAGCAAAGTAGACACTTCTTCTTTCAAGACATCTAAGTAGTGAACCAATTAGAAATCTCTAGGAGGCTTTATAAATGGCACAGACAGTCAAGGATTTGTCCCGTTGCTTTCGACGTTTTACTTTTGAGACGTGGCCTCACACAGTGTAGCTCTGGCTGTCCTGGAACTTGTTATATAGACTATTATGGCCACTAAGTCTCCCTATTGCTAGGATTAAAAGATGTGTGCCACCACACCAACAATACTTGGTATATCTTAAAAATTTGAGGCTGGGAATCATATGGCCTGGGCTAGCCTGAAAGTTTCTCTAGAGTACTGGGATTCCAGCAGACATGGGATTCCAGCAGACAGCTTACAACATTGGATTCTTTAAGAAAAAAAAAATTAGATTTATTTACTTTATGTATGTGCGTGTACTGTTGCTATCTTTAGACAAATCAGAAGAGGGCATTGGATCCCAATACAGATGGTTGTAAGCCACCATGTGGTTGCTGGGAATTGACGTCTCAGGACCTCTAGAAGAACAGCCAGTGCTCTTAACCATTGAGCTATCACTCCAGCCCCTGGATTCTTAAAAATTTGAGTGACTTTAATGGATTTGAATATAACAAACCAATAAAATAGACTGAAGTATAAATCAAGCATTTTCTTCAGTTGATAGGTGGGTAATCTGAGACCTAAAGAAAAGTAGTTTGCACTAAGAATTTAGTCAAGGGTAGAGGATTCAAATATCCATTTTTGAATGCTACAATTCCTTTTGACACATGTAATGTGCTTGAGACCCTGTACTGGAAACTGGGAGCTGAATAAAAGAAAGAGAACATAGTCAAAGATACAAATAAATTAAAAAAAAAAAAAAAAAAAAAACAAACTCAATACAGAATTACTTTAAAATGGCAAAAAAAAAGGCCCAACAATGCAGGAAAAGTAAGTTAAGATAGACCCTTCTTTTACTCTACAATTTCTGCTCTGATATTTAGGAAAAAGTTAGGTTGAATTTTTCACATTTTGAAAGTAAGAAGTGATAGCTGCAGAACACTATAAATGACACTCAACTCGCTCTTTTAATAATGATTTTTATGTCAAATTTATATCAACAAATAGAAGAACATACTTTAGGATTCTAGAGATTGGAGAACTGGACAACCTCACTCCCAGTGAAATACAAAGGAATAACTTCTTGAATCTTAGTAATGGCACATATCATATTAGTTTAATTGCATTGTAACCACACAACAAGCACATAGCCCAGAATTGAAGACAAGGGTTGCAATTTTAGTTCTGGCCCTATGCAGTGAGTGTCCCTTCACTTGTATCTCTGAATCTTATCTACTAACTCTAAGGAGATATTTCTACTAATCAAACACCTAGCCATACCTGTAAGATGTAATAAGCAAGATACTCAATACATTTATAGTTAAATGTTTTGTTCCATAAATTAGTACAACTTATATGAATAAAAACTTTGATATAAAATCGAATATATACAAATTGAACGTGTGTATATGTGTGTGTGTGTGTGTATATATATATATATATATGAAAAAGGACTCACATATACAATATATAAGGAATCTAATGAACTACTTGAAGCCAATTGTTAACTGGCATTCAAGCATAGTTCCAGCTATTCCTGAGGTGACTGAGGATTTTAAGATTGAACCAAGGGAATTAAGGCCAGTTTGAACAACAAGTGTCTCACCAACCAACCATCCAGCAGAAACTTCTTCAATAACAAAAAAAACAAACCAAAAAAACAAAACCATGAAAATATGGCCAACAAAGAAACGTAAATCCTAACCAGGAAACTCTTAACAAACCAACTGGAACAAATAAAATAAAGTATGTGACTGCATAAGGCAAGACATCAGAACGCTCATAAACTAGACAAGATACATAGATACAAGCTATAGAATTCACGTTCCAGAGCTCAGCGATAATATTCTTAAGTCTTTGTCACCGAAGAGATATGCATCTGTATAATTTACATAGGAGTACTACAGTGATAGTGACAAACAGAAAAATGACTCAAATGTCTATTAACAATAGAACAGATCAAGCAAAAAATACAACTCAAAATTTGTCAAGCCAAACAAATAAGATACAAAAGATTTCAACACAATGAGTACGTGGCATTCATAAGGTTCCAACATACTCTAGGATGTAACCAAATTATCAAAGTTTAACACTGAAGAAAAAAAAATGGAAATATTACCTCTTTGATTAGCTCAGACTGGCCCACGGTATAGCTGTAGTTTGCAATCAGGGTAGCAATACCAACATAGGATCTCACCAACTCTGCCAGAAGACGAAGGATAGTAGAGGTAGGCATTAAAGGTTTGCTGCCCTTGCCTTTCTGCTTGCCTTCCTCTGAGGCCCGGTCCCCTTCTTTATCTTTCTTCCCTTCTCGAGTCTCCTCTGGAGTTGAAGCTCCTGAGAAAACAGGCAAACATTTAACTCAATTTTACACCGGAATAACATTAAAAATCAAGTCACAGGTAGAAAGAAGACAGTATTTCTCCATTTTAGGCCACTTATACAGATCAAACACTGATAACCACTGTAGTTGAATGAATATGGATAAAACATAGTAGGGAGTCTTAGACCAAACTGTGTGCCCGATATTTCCTGATAGTTATGCAATTTTATGTCCTAGAAATAATGTATTAGTAGTAATTCTCTAAATATCCATCTTCTTTCATTTCCACATACTTGCCTAGTACACACTTATGTAATTCAACTCAAGTGCTATCTAGATACATGGAAATATTATGTGCCCTCTATATCTTGTATATGCTCATTACATTAGTTACAACTGTTGCAGTCTCCTTCGTTAGACAAAATTCTTTAACTGTAGGTACGCACCCAATATAGTCTGCTATATACTAAGAGCAAACACCTTTTTCTTTGACTAATATGCTATTACCCAGTAAGGCCATTAAAATAAGTTAGCAATTATTTTATTGGTATTATTTTTAATTGTGTGTGGATTATGTGTATGAGTGCAGATGCCAAAAAAAAAAAAAAAAGCTATGAGTCACCGGAAATAGTTCTGGAAAAAGAATCCGAGTACTCTGCAAGAACAACTATGAGAGCTCTTAATTATTAAAACCTAAGGTTCTGAACAAGCCATTATTTCAGTGATTGGTTGCGATATGTGAGTGTTAAGAACTGAACTCAGGTTCTCTGGAAGGTAAGAAAGCTTACTTTCTCACATTTTAATCTCTTGGAACTAATATATTAACCAAAGTGTCTACTAAATTTTATTTTAAAGCTCTATTAAAGGAATCAACTACAAAAAGTGTATATAATCATGTCAATGTCACAAACACACCACACAAGTCAGCTCATGGGAGTAAAACAAAAGGAATATATGGACTGCTACAAATGGTACAACCAAAGGACATCACTATAGCAACCATTAACAAGTTAATGGACATTACAGTTTTATTAACTCCAGCAGCCTGTATCTGCAGAAATCAGTTAGACAAGTAAATATAAACATGACACGGATATACTCTAGTGCAGAGACAACCAGTTTCTTTATCTTCCCAATAGATAATAGAAAAAGGCAAATTATTACCCTCTCCTTGGGAGGTTCCGGTTGTGGAGGTTTCAGCAGGGGCACCATCTGCAGCAAAGACCTGACTCTGGAAGAGGAATATATGTGAGCTGTGATGAATACAAGTGGTAAGACTGCTTTTACAAGTAATGTCTGAGAATGGTGCAGATTCTTCTTAGTTGGCCTTTCAACCACATTCTCCCAATAATCTATAGGAAGCTTTCAGTTTACAGAAAAAAAATATTAGTTTAAATATGTGTAAAATTATTTATTGCTGAAAAATAAGGTATCTTTGGCATTTTACTTTCTTTGATTTTTTTTTTTCATTTTCTTTACTTGACTAAACTAATATTTTTTTCTAAACAAGGTCTCAGTATGTAATCCAAGGTGGTTTTGAACTCACAAAAACCTGCTTATGTCTGTTGCCTGAATGCTGGGATTAATTAAAAATGTGAACTATCATTCTGACAAAACTTATACTTTTAAAAGCTTCTTTTGGATAACCCTAGATACTGAGAAAGTAGGGGTAGTGGAAAGAGAAGGAAGATGCACAACAGCTGGAATTGACTTACATTTAAGGAAAAACCTGACTGTGTATCAAAGTCGCTGCTCTGACGAGTAAGTGACCGGTACTGCTGGTATACATCGTCACCCATGTCTTGCAGGAGCTGGCCAACCTCTTGGGTCGTTCCCCCAGGTTTGGGATCAGATTTGTCTGCTAGAAGAATATAAACAAACATCTAAACTAAAATATGGTCCTTTAATTGTACAATATTAGTACAATATTCCTAGGGCTGCACTTAAGAGCACCAGTGTAGTAATTATGCTGTAGAACAAACAAATATAACTATTAGTATGCACAATATAACCAAGGCATACAGCATGGTACAACACCAAATTTTGGGCAAATGCACTTTACACATCAGTTAATGTATTTCTCAAAATGTATGCCTGCCATTACTGACAGCATGGTTGTTATTCCAAAATTATTTAGTCTTACGATCAAAGCAGTTCATTACTCTTCTTATATTTTTAAACGGTCAATATTAAGCCCCAAACGAACACATTTCGTGCAAAAGGCTTGTATAGTATGAGGCCAGCAAATAGTTATGTCGATTAGAGCTAAATCATTGTATGGACAGGGGACTACAAGATGGGGTAATGATATTGTGATAGGAGGAAAAGGATCAGAATATTGTAAAGAATAAAAGCACCAAAGGAAAGTCTCACATGTTTCTACAGTAATAGCAATAACTTCTAATAGCATTGTGTGAACAAATACCAAGAACTTTTGTGAATTTTTGTTCACACCGTTGTTTATGATACATTATTTTCTCAAACAACAGACACTTGGTAAAATCTTCATTGTTATTATTTAAGATGCACTTACCAGAACAGATTTATGCACATTATCTTAAGGACCCACCATTATCCTCATACCTCTTGTATTTTATGGTAATTAAGTCTCTTCAGGTGTGCATTACTTGTCATAACTGTTTTTTAAAGATTTAATTTTATGTATGTGTTTCTGTGTGTGTGCATCTATGTGCAAAGTGACTGCAGAGCCCAGGGTGCTGGACCCTCAGAACCTAGAGTCACAAGTGGTTGTGAATTGGCTGAAATGAATGCTGGAAACTGAATCCAGGTTTTCCATAAGAGTGGCAGGTGTTCTTACGTTCTCGGCCATTTATCTCATCCCTATCTTACTCACTTTCTGATCCCAGGACTGTGGGTATAATGCTTACTAAGCCATGTGCTAGCTGAAATGACCCACAGGAGATAACATATCCTTTATAACATTGATCCCAAACGTTGGCCAGATACATACCTTCTTCTGGAGCATGGTATGCAGCCAAAGCATTCAGCATATCATAGATAACTTCCTTAATAGTATCAGGAATGACAGGCAGAGATGAAGGCTTCAAAGGTGTTGTCTTTACCAGCTGTACAGCATTAGGACCTTTAATTCTAAGATTCTCAAATTCATCATCTGAAGCTAGGCCAAAATCAAACAGTAAAGTCAGAAAATAGAACACTGGGACCAAAACCTCATTATCAACAAGAAAGTATCCAGAATAAGGATTGTGTAATATGTAAAAGCAGGAGAAACAAAATCATTTTAAAAATAAGCTCAAGTCTTTTATCAAAAAAATCTACCTTTTATAAACTATAAAGAAATTTTGTCTTGAAACATAGTTTTTTATATTTCAATAAACAATCTCACAAACGTAAAAATGTCTATATGAACTTCTGAGGAACTTCATATATACCCCAAATCTCCCAGAACTGGAGGCAGAACCCAATCAAGTGGTAATGACCATTCTCACTAGTCTCCTCTTCTGCTGATGATATACTATTTTTCTTTTCAATTCATGCTTACCATGGGTTTAGTTAGGCTAGTTGTTCTGTAAAATATTTCCACAATTTGATACTAAGGTAATTAATTCCTCCATGAAATAAAGGCATTATCTTCTTGGTAAGAATACAGGTAGCACTGTAAACTTTTCACTGGATTCCATAACCCAAACAAATAATTGTTTTTCAATGATCATACTACAAAGAAACCATCAACTATAGATAACTTATATTTCCTCATCAAGATGAACTCTTGGTAGGCAAAGACTTGGTAGCTGTGGTAAGGCCTAGAATGAACGTACTGAGCCAAATGCTCAACCAATGTCTCAATATCTGCCTAAAGAGAATTTTCTGAAAAAATAGTAGGAAATGAAACTGACCAGTTCCCGAGCCTCGAGGGGCTGGAAGGGCAATGCGGATACAGCAATTGGCTACTTCTGTGAATATGTCTGGATTGCGGCAGGCAGCTGGTCCAAGGACTCGAAGGATGTAGTTGATCTCCCGAGAGCCAAGGCTGCCAGACACAACACCAGATGTAGTACTTCCAGCTCCACTTGTAGCTGCTGAGCGAACAACCTAGTAAAAAGCATTGCAAATTTAAGTGTCTTAAGAATATAATTGAGAAAAAGATACGCTTGGTCTTCAAGCCCCATTACAATTAAAATTCATACATGAATGTTTATTAACTGATAGGTGTATCTGATCACAGATGCCATATAGTTTCCACATTTAACTGTCGGCTCTAGACTCCCCAAATGTTGTGATTCTTAAGCTGTAATAGTTCAAAAATATTTAACAAAACAGAACAATTTCTTCATGCTTTAGTCAATCATCACTTTGAGATGAGTTATCAAACTTTATGTATAGTATCCTCTGTGATAAAAACTATCAAAAAATATATTTTGGTGTTTAATACATTTTAACAAACTACTCGGGATCTCTAGTATGGCATATTAAATAAAACCCTTTAAAAGATTTGGCTTATACAGTAAGTTATAATTCTTAATTTAAAATACAGAACTTTTCTTTTATATGTAAAGCCATAATTTATAATTTACACAGCTGTCTACTCCTTGATATTACACTTGTATTCTTGTTATTATAAACAATATTAAATACTTTTGTCTACGCACTTTTGTCTTGAAACAAGTCTTTAGCCATAGAATTTGCAGATGAAGGACTAGAAAGAGTGTGTGTACAGTTGCAGAGACACTAAATTCAGTTCTGAGAAAAAAGATGAGCAGGTTACTACAACAGGCTCTAACTCCAGCTCCAGGGGATCTGACCTATTCTACTGGACTTTGAGGGCACTGTACTCTTGTGCGCATATATACCCTAAGTTTTTACAAAATAATTTTTAGGTGAAAAGGTTCTGTAACCCTGTACTATGAAACTGTCCTACAATGATGCCTTACCAATCATGTATTTTGCTATTGATCTTCTGTTCCCTGTTATTGTCCGCTTCAATTTAATACTTAAGTCTTTCAAAGATTCCCTTCATACAATCATGTTCTGTACATAATCTTAGCATTTTAAACATTTGGGTTTTCTAAAGCCAAAATTCTGTCTATGTAACTATTTCTTCCCCATGGATTTCAAATATGCTGCCTTAAATGGCTCTAAGCCTCCTGATTTGGACATGCAAAGCCAAACCATCACGAATGAAAAATTTAAAAAAATCTAATATGCACACATACAAACTGCTATGATTTGTCTGGCAAGCAAGTGAAAAATATACATCTTTTGATCCATTCTGATCTCATGGAAACCCAAAGAGTAATAATTTTAACAACAAGAACAAAGCTGGGAACAAATTTGTTTATGTGTGAAACAAAACAATGTTCCATGATAGGGAAAAGGGAGGTGAAGCCTACTAATATTTATATGGTTACTGAAAAAGATTTAGTAGGAAGACTGAGAATTTTGCAGAAGTATGAAGGAGGTAAAAGAAGATATTTCTCTTATGTTTACTTAAATGTTTTTATAATTATTTTTTCATTTCTACCACTGATAATTTCATTTAGTTCTAAAACGTAAGAACCCGTTTTCTGATTTTTACAATGGTTATTTCTTAAAGGCCCATCAGTGCCCAACAGACCAGGAACATAACAAAATAAAGATAGGCATGAAAGTCCAAAAATACTGACCTTCTCCATAGTATGACGAAGAGTGCAAGGATCCTCAATGATGTGTCTTAAGAGAAGTGTGACTAAGGGGGTAAACCCATTGAAACCTGAGCTCTGGGTTAAATTCAAGATCATTCGTGTACTCTTCAGCTCTGCAAACATCATGGCGTATTTGTGGTCGCGGGTAAGTCTCAAACAGAGGCGAAGGGTGGCATGCAAAGTGTCTGGGTCCACAGGGACTCCCAGCATGCTCACACAGGCTCGAATGAGAACGGTCACCATATCTTCTGTCAGGCCCTGGATTAGGATCTCCCCAATTTTTGTTTCTTCCAGGCTTGCCTCTTTTTCAGTGTTTGTACTCTCTAGAGCTAAGGGGATATCTACAAATTGGAAAAAAAAATAGTGTAATACAATTTGACATTTCATCCCATACCTGGTTCCAAAATAATCAGCCATCACTTGGACTGAAAAAACATATCTAATTCTAAGACCAGATGTCAAGGTGAGCATAGGAGAAGACCATCTAACTCTTTTTGTTCCAGATGTTAAGCCATGTAAAGTCAAACTACCTTTAAATAAAACACTTTCATATATGCATAATGAGGAGGCTGGAGATATGGCTCTATGAATATCATGTACATAAGGCAGATGACAGACTTCAGTTCCCACCTCTAATGTAGGGCAGCTCACAACTGGCTCTTAAGCCCAGCTTAAATGGGACTTGATACAATCTTCTGGCCTCCAAAGGCACTGAATGTAATTAAACAAATCCATTCTTTTACACAGTTAAAACTTTAAAGAAGGATTAAAAATTGTGCAGGGTACAAAAAGTGCACACCTGTAATTCCAACTACTTGGGTGACTGAGGTAGGAGGATTTTGAATTTGAGACTAGGTTGGGCTATATATAGCAACAGCAACCACTTGAAGGAAATAAAAAAAAGATCCAAAATGTAAGGCCATACCATTGCCTTTATTTTCTTTACGTTTGACATCGGTTTCCTTGCTTTCTTCCAGTGTCTTTTCTAGTTCCTGTCCATTGCTGCTTTTTGAGTTCTTACTTAGTCGTGGCACCCTGAGGAGAGTTAGCATCACAGGGCGTCTGTTTCCTGTTTCTTCATTAACCTAAAAAATCAGACAGAAAAACAAAACAAAAAAAAACAAACAAAACAAAAACAAACAAACAAAAACAAAACCTGGATTTACTCCTTAACCTGACAGGACTGGTTTAGAAAAAATAAAGTAAAATGCCTACCCTCTTTCAATAAAGTTTACACTATAAGTTGAGTATGTACCTGGACCATTGTAGTGAACTGGACAGTGTATCTTCTTCGGCCTGCAGTAAACCTTACACTTGTTTCTCCAGATTTCCAGGCAGAATCAATGGTGCTGTTGTTGCTAGCACTGTAACTACACCAACGCCCAGAGCGGTCATCAAACCAGCGCCAGTTGTTGCTGTTGGACTGTAGGTACTAAATAAAATGCAAATGCATAAAGTATCTTCATATTTCCTGCAAGTTTTACTGTCAAAATAATCAACAACTATCAGTGGACAGCTGCTTTAAACTAGAGCAGGAAAAAAATGTACTGGGTATTTATTTACACTTCTAAGAGGCTTTTCTATATGTTTTTATTTCTTGGTATTTTTCCAAGCCAAAAACCCCTGACAATTTCCTGTCTTTATTTTTGTTTTTGTAGACAGGGTTTCTCTGTGTAGCCCTGGCTATCTTGGAAGTCACTCTGTAGACCAGGCTGGCCTCAAACTCAGAAATCCACTTGCCTCTGCCTCCCAAGTGCTGGGATTAAAGGCGTGCGCCACCACTGCCCAGCTGACAATTTCCTATCTTGACACCATATTCTTCCTTTTGTTTTAAACTGTCTTTGACAAAAGAAATATGATCATGAGAGATATAAGAAACAAATGTTGCTAAGAACTTACTGAGATATTATTGAGTACTATAATCTTTGTTTTAGGAAAATTATGTCTAGAGGGACTGCACTTTTTTCAAGTAGCCAAAGAGCATAGATTCCCTGAGTGAGATCTTGAGGCCTTTACCAAATAGTTCCAAAAATAATAATGGCAATGCTGCTGCGGCCGATAATAATTTGAACTCTTCATTTAAAAGAGAACAACTAATGAAATCCTTCAAGAGCTGTATTTTGGTGGGATGATTTTACAGTTTTCACTTCTGATCTTTACTTTCTTCTGATCTACTCTTAACCTCAAGAAATGGCCATGTAAACACAGACATAGTGCTTCATATACCTTGGTCATCTGGGCTCTTCTCTTTGATGAGATGGCTGTCTTTTCATAAAAATCAATAAGGAGCAACACTGGGGTGATCCACCTAAAAAGAAATTATTTAGTGTAAGCCAGAAAACTGTACAAATTGGGAAAATGTCAGGTATTTTACAGTTGTCTAAATAAATACCTCAAGATTTTTTTCATATATGCTTCAGAAAAGTGATTCAGGTCCTAAACTGAAGGGCCAAGTCTCACAGAAACAGAACTGAAACCAGTATAAAAAGCCACTCACTTTGGGGTCTGAACTTCCTTTTGCTCTTTGGCAGCCTGCAGGCAGGGTTGAACCACTTCTAAGAGCTTGATTAAGACATTAAGAATGCCACTTGATTCAACCACCCAGGCACAAGGTAGCTTCAACTCCTGATTTAAAAAGACACAATCAAGCAAATGTTAACATTTACACAACTAATTGAACGCAAATTCTATTTCTTATTACCTATGAGCTGAGCTATGTGACCTCAGATGAGTTACTTCAGTTTGCTACATTTTGGTTTCCTCATGAGTTAAGAGAAGTTATATCTACTTCCTGGTCATTGTAACGATTAAACATAGTACCAGGCATAATAATGTGTGTTTAACATTGAAATGGCTTCATAATAGTCACCTAGGCTGCACACTTTATTGTTTGTTTGTTTTTGTTGATTTTTTATAAAGCCAGGGTTTCTCATATAGCCCTGGCTGTCCTAGAATTAGCTGGCCTCAAACTCAAGAGATTTGCCTGCCTCTGCCTCCCAAGTGATAGGGTTAAAGGCATACAGCACCACCACTACCACTCAGTGGCTATGCAGTCTTAATAACATTTAAGCTGAAAACTTTTTGATTTATAAGGAAGCATTACAATATCCCAAGAAACCTAAGAAAATAATGGTTCTTAATAATAATACCTTATATATAACATCATATATATGGTAGAGGGGAACAATCATAATTATTTAAATAAAAAAAGACTAGAAGGAAAAATTATGTAAGTGTTTTAAAATGAGACCCTACAACTGACTTTTCTTTATATTACAATGTTAGGGAGGATCAGAAACATGCAGATCTTTACTTTCTCATTAGTATCTAATCACCAAGCATTATAAAAATTTTAACTCTTGAGCTGGGCAGTACTGACGCACATCTTTAATCCCAGGGCATGGAAAGCGGGGGCAGGTGGATTTATGTGAGTTCGAGGCCAGCGTGGTCTACAGGGCTAGTTCCAGGATAGCCAAGGCTATACACAGAAATCCCCTTCTAGAATGATATCTGACTGGTGTGTATGGTTTTTACACATATACTGCAAAGACAGAAAACGACCACCCTCATTTGACTCGAGGAATGCTTGTCCTAAAAAGCTCTTCTTGCATTATTCAGAAGATATATATAAAAACAAACATTCCCAACTCAGAACCTTCTACCCCTCACTTACTTCATCCTACACATTTTAGTCTATTGGGAGAGTGTGGACTCACATGAAATACAAGGACCATTCTTTGTACTTCTCTCCAATTCAATGTATTGCTAAGGGCTGGGTAATTCTTGAATGAGTAAACTACATGGGGCAAAAGATCTGTTACCTCAAAAAGTAGTGTTAAAAGCAAGATTCTAGTAGCCAAATTGGAGGCCTGTGGCAGGGTAGCCATCTGACTGATCCACTCTGAAACTGTCTTTGTGTCACTTGTTGTTAGCGGAAGAGCAGCTTTGATCAATACATCCGCAGCTTCCCACACCTAAAAAGGCAGAAAAACAGCCAAGTCATGTGCATACAGAGTAACCCAGTGTCTGTGCAAATATTAAAAAACTTTAAACATATTATGTGTAACCTCAACATATTTGCAAAAAAAAAAAAAAAATGGAAATAACCTACTTATGGAAGAGATTTAATGTTTCAAAAGAAGGTATAATCATTCTAAATACCTTAAAAATTTTACTATTGTGTATACGATGTGGATTCTTGGCACTGCACCTTACCAGGCTTGGCAGGTAATTGTCTTTTACACTTTGCTAAACCAGCCATTCTTAAATAGTATTACAGAAAGCCTAAATTCCTAAACCAAAGGATATGAATATAAAAAAATTTTACTTGGTATACACAGTCAACTTCCTAAAGGTTCTCCCAATCCTAACTACGAATAATTACTACAATGTTAGAATAGTATCTAGGTTTTAATTTTTAAAATGTTCAATGCCTTCAAATGAGTATAGGGATTATCACTGCTCTTCTCTATTAAAATTTTACCTTCTTTAAAATAATGTGTAAGCATACATGACAGTAAAAGATTGTGTATCTAGTTTTCCTATGATTTATCTTTCCATTTACTAAAATCTTATGCTTTGACCAGCTGCCCAGAAGAAACAGAGAAACTTGACTTGAAAAAGACAATTTCTAGTCTACTGTATGTAGTCTACTGTATGTGTATGTTCCGGGTTCCCAATTTATGTGAGCTGTCATCCACGCCATGGTAAACTTTCTGATACAACTGTCATTCAGCTCTTCCTGCTCCTGTAAGTAACCCCTCACATATATATTCCTGTGATACAAACACAACATTGGTTCATTTTTTTTTTACAAAAGCAAACAAACAAAAATCCCTGTTTCCATGATCTCCAAACAGATTTCCTTTTAATTATTACCCAATGAAAAGATTTTATAAAACAAAATCTTATAAAACAACCAAGTAGAGGTGGGTTGCAACCAATAGAATTTAAACCCATAATATCAACATATCATGTAGAATGCAAGGCTTTTCAGAAATGAACTTTTGACAGATGACAAGAAGACAACTTTAAATACTCCCAATCTGGTACTTTGAGAACTTACCTGGTTGACAACCTGCTTTAGAATCATATCACGATAGTCAGCTCCATTACGTTTGATAGCTGTCATGATCAAATCACAAACACGGTACACTGTATCAGGCAACTCATCAAGAAGATGGAAGCAGCCTGGTAACATTGTATCTGTGAAAGTGTGGAGCTCATCTTGTTCCAATGGGTCAGCATCTTGAAACTTCTCTAGACATTTAGCTTCTTCCTCTTCTTGTTTTTCTCGAGCTTTACGTTCTTCTTCCTCCTTCCGGCAAGCAACTTCCTGGAGGTAGAAAAGAAAGTGGGATAATATATGCCAGAGCTAAAGGATAAAAAAATTAAGTACCTGACCCAGTGTTTGAATATCATCTACATTCTCAAAAAGTTGAATATTTCAAAAGCACATGGCAATGAATGTAACAATAGGTAAAGATTAACAATAGTAAGATAGGAAAAACAGCACCCAAAAGCATTGTCAGCTAAAATTTACAACGTCGTCATATGTACCATTCTCCAGAAAACTCATTTTTAGACCATACCCAGTATTTCCTTCCAGTGTGACAAATTTAAGTAGCATTACCCAGGAATACATAGCTAAGTTCGGACTACGGGTTACTGCTAGTTCCATTTTGGGTTTTATTGACAATGAAGACTAATGCTTCATTCGAACCATCTACAGCTCCATTCTGGGTGATAAAAGGTAGCTTTAGAACAAAAGAGATGAACAAGTATTCACTCCTCTGACTTTTCCTACCACTGTACAGTGATCATAGAATACAAACATAGTATTCACAAAAATACGCAGATTAATGGAACAAGATACTTTTGAATGCTAGAATTTGTTACCTCGGGTGACTCTGCCCTTTGATCCATTGGAATATCCTGTCCCAGAGACATAGCAATTGCTCTCATCATCTGGTCCTCTTCTGACATGCTAAGATCCTACAGAGTAACAACAGAGAATCCAATAAATATACAAATCCCCAAACAACGAAACGTAAGCAAGCAAATCCACCTCATAAGGAAAGGGAAAGAGCCTGGAACGTTCTCTCTCTAATTAAACCAAAGTAAGGTTTATGTGGGTACCAAGTACTACAGGTACAGCAGGGAAAATTACACTGAAAACTAAGTATAGAAAGAATTATGCAAACAAAGCATTAAAAGAAAGAAAGAAAGAATAAAAGAAAGAGGGGGGGGGAGAAGAGAGCATGGCTAGGGAATATAAGTTTCTAACGGGGGCTGGGCAGTGGTGGCTCCCAGCACTTGGGAGGCAGAGGCAGGCGGATTTCTGAGTTTGAGGCCAGCCTGGTCTACACAGAGAAACCATGTCTCGAAAAACCAAAAAAAAAAAAAAAAAAAAAAGGAAAAAAAGAAAAAGTTTCTAACAGTATATTCTGTAGTTTTCAGTACATAAAACATAGGCACACATTTTTTTTTTACCTCAGTAAAAAAAAAAAATGCTCAGCAGCCAAAGTAATATGGTAAAATGTTAAGATTCTTCTGTGTCAACTCACCCGAACAACTCCTCCTATGATCGGAGGAGGGTGGGTTAAAAGGTACTCTGTTGCTTGCTCCATCGTACTGGTATTCAACAGTGCCTCCATAGCATGTTCTCTTGTGAAACCCATGTCCATGAGCTATATTTAAAAAACAAACAAACAAACAAACAAACAAAAAACCCAAGAGCCCAGAACCACATTAACAGAAAATAAAAAAACCAAAAACCAACCAACCAAACAAACAAACAAAAAACAAGTAACAATTTAGTTTTAGATGAACTAATAGTACTTATAAGTCAAGGCAGTAATTTATCATCAATGTTCCTTTCCCTTTGGTATTACTATAATATCCAAACATTAAAATTGCTTATTGAAATAAAGAACCAATATACTTCTCAACTTTGTCTCAAAAATGGAGGCCAGGGTAGATAGTTACTATAATGAAAAGACATGAGATACACAAAAGTATAAATTAACACCTATTTTCTGGATTAGAAACTTGTAACAACAGAAAACCTATAAAACTGATCAAGGATTTCAATCATGAGGTAGTGATTGAGATATACCTAAGAGTTTGCATATAAAAAAAACTATGCCATAGCATCCAACTAAAAGAAAATTAATAGACCAATTTCCTGAATGAGAATACAATCATATATACACACACACACACACATATATATAAAATTGTATTAGCATAAAATCTCAACTTCCTAAACATGAACTTACTTTTATAATAAAAAGTAGCAATGCATATATATAGAAGACAGATTTGAATAAAATAAAAGAAACTTCATACTTAAAGTTTTGAGGAAGACAAATGCTAAGGCTCAGTAGAAAATGCTGCTCACAGCAGAAGACATAGATCATTAAAAATCTTAGTGCTAGGCATGGAATATGTTACTAAGAGGAGTATTATTCAATGAGCCCCCACTGTCCCTTTAAACAGCACAGGATATTATTACCTTTGTTTTTGGTTGCCAATGATTAGCTAGGTTGTTAAGACCCCTTTGCTGAAGATGTAACACAATTAGGTTATAGCACACAGAAATATCAAATTATAATGGAGCTAGAATATGTCTCGTTGCTGGCTAGCTCTTACAGTGCCAGAAACTGTTATGCAGGTCACTTGGGGAGAAAAGTAATTGACAGACTTACCCGGCTGCGAATCCAGGCATGCTACAATACAAACCCCATGCAATGGTGGCATGATTATTATGGAGGTAACTAACTGCTTCCTCATTGGATTTGAGGACTGGACCACAGGAGTGAATTCATGCCTGGTATTGTATATCTGGTCAAAAGCCCATGGCTGACAAAGTCATGTTGTTAAGCTGCCTTTTAAATATTTATACCTATAGATTAGTGTTGCATTCAGCCTTTATCAGAAGTTTCTTTTTGCTATAGGCAATAGCTAATGCAGAGACTTTTACTCCAAGTATTGAGAATAACTTCAAGTGCTCAGCCCATATTAAACCCACCCTCCAAAGGCTTAGGGAATATGGTGGAAGAGGGGTCGAGAGAAATCTTATGATGGAAGATGAAATGGAATGCTTCTCAAATGCTGCTTTCTGGACATGCATGGCCCTTGCACTCATGAACTCACAATAGTTGTAGTTACCTGAACATGATGAAGCCAATGAACATTCAACTAAGGATGGTGAGGGGTTCACAAAGCCCCACCTCTAGCTGAGGAGCTATTGATAGTTTGTGGCTGCTGGGGAAGAGAGAGTAATTCAGGGTGTGGAAACTGTTGAGCTTTCTATGTTCCGTGGATGGCCATATACCTACATACATACACGGTCAGCATTAACTGGAATCAGTGGGTTGTTATAAAAATGAAAAATAGAACATGAAGGTAGGAGGGAAATGGGTTGGGAAGGAGGTTGGAGGGGTGGCTATGATTAAAATACATGTATAAAATTCTCAAGGAGTTTAAAAAAATGAGAAAAACAATGTTAAAATATTCTTTGAAACTTCTCGCCCCTTTTGGTCTTTAATTTTCAAAATGTAATTATTTTAAGGTCATACAGGTTTAGTGAATAGTTTTTCAAAAATCTTTTAACTGGAGACTATATTGAACTATAATAGTTTGCCTTATCATTTACCAGAAAGTAGTTGACAGTAGTACTACCAAAAAGATTCTTTGCAGGTTCCTGAAAACAATGTAACTAATATGCTTATGAAAATACAAATGTTTCCTGCACATAGTTAGTACTGAGACCACAACCTTTATCTTTCCTCAGTAGAAAGAAAAAATGCTTTGAGAAAATAAGAACCAAGGAGTCAGTGGTATGAAAGCGGTAAATAACTCTCAGAGTTTGAAGTCAGTCTTGCCTACAGTGAGATGAGGTTAAAAAAAAACAACCCAAAATTTATGAGCATTAGATTATAGAAGGTGAAGGTGTAGGGCTTGGAATCTGAGGCTAGCAGTCTACCTGTTGTAGCTGTTGCTGGTTGACCTGAGGCTCTCTGCGCGAACCACCTTCTTCCTGGCCTGCTTCTTCTTCTCCCCGAGTTCCTTCCTTCTCTTTGCTCAGTCTTTCTCGAATCACAGGTTCCCCTCGGAGAATGTGGCACAGGATAGCCAGCATAGACTCAGCCATTCGACCCCCATATACTTTGAGGGGTTTCCGGTTCCACAGGTTCTTGATACAAGTAAAGGCTGCCTGTAAGCCATTCGAAAAGTGTATGATGACTTTCCCTATCAATTCAAATCCTCAGAAGGAAGACTCATAGACATGCCCCTTCCACAATGAGTCAGTTACAACAACAAAAAGTTAGACTGGACTGAGATGGTGGGTATGGTGGGAGCATTTAACTCATTAAGAAGAACCAATCAGAAGCATATACTTCATGGTTATAGCAGGAAAACTAAGGCTTTATTCCTTTTTGGAAAAAACCTTACTTTGGAAACCAAATCCGTTTGTTTTTCAAAAATCACATTTTAATATGGACAAAGCATAGTGACAATTACTTAGCATGAGAGTTTTTTCCCTTTGGTTTTAAAATGTAGAATACTCACTTTTTGAGTTACTACAAGGAAGCGAAGGGCACTAAATTGTGGAAAGCTCTGGACCCCTCCAGGCAATTTGGCAGGCAACGAATGTGGAGATTCAAGCACCGTGGTAGGATTTACCATCTTTTCTACAAGCATAAGCCAGGCATCTAGGAATTCTCCTGTGCCATCAGGTAAGTCTGAATGTTCCAATCCCTCAGAAACGGGAACTTTTCCTCCCATGGATAAAGCCCAGTTGAAAGTTCTAAATTCAAATAAGACAAAACATATGAACAGAGTATTAATGAGTATTTGACATTGAAAGATCACTATTATGCTGGTATTCTTTTTGTCCTCTTGGTACACATTTTTGGGTTTTTTTTGGTTGTAATTGTATCACTTCTTCCTTCCCTCCCCCTCACTCCAATAACGCCCATATACTACTCCTGGCCTTTTTCATTGCTGCATGAATGCATATACATGTATACTCATATATATTGATAACTATAACATGTTCAATCTCTATAATGTTACTTGTACGCATATTTTCAGGGCTGACCATTTATGTTCTTCCTTAAGTTAGACTCTCTCCAACTCTAAGCATTCCTTAATTGCCTGTATAGATCTTTATATAGGTTTGAGTCCTTGTGGCCTTCTCCCCGCACTTGGTAATGTCTATTGTTTTCTCTGTTCAGTTCATGTATGGGCTGACATGCTGGTGATATTTTATGGATACAGCTTCTGACGTTACTAGAAAAATTACCAAAGTCCCCTATTCTCTAGCCCTTACAAGTTTTCTACCCCTTGTTCCACAATCTTCCCTGAACTGTGGGTACAGAGTTATTTTGTAGATGTATCTAAAAGGACTAGGCTCCACAACTCTGCATTTTGATTGGATGTAGTTTTCTGACCTGGTCTTACTGCAGAAGAAACCTTCCTTGATGAAGGGTAAGGGCTTTATGTATATTGAGTTAGGCTCAAAAGAAGCTGTTATAATTTTTAACGTGTCATTTACAAATGTTTTTAAAAAACATCCACTCAAACTGGTTAAGTAAGTTTTTCATAAAAATGTTTTGGCCAAGCAAAGCAAAGCAGACCCCCTCCACACCCAAAAAAACCCAACAACAAAAAACTTAATGTACTCAAAGAAAAAGATAAAATTAGATTTATTTTTTAAAAATGTGTTAGTAGGAATGGAAAGCCAAATAAATATAAAAGCAGAGATTCTTTATACACTCATGCACATACTTTTTAAAATATAAGTGTTTGCTACGTGTGTGTTTATTGCCAAGGAAGAGGGAATCAGATGCCCTAGAACGAGAATTCTAGGTGGTTGTAAGATGCCAAACAGGTGTTGGAAATAGAACTTCGGTCCCCAAAAGCTAGTTCTCTTCTCTGCTCAACCACCTCTCTAGCTGAAATGCAGAGACTCTTACTTCAGAGAGAAATGCATAGTTTGTTCATAAAACACAAAATGATACAGCTCTCTCTAACAGCTCTCTCTCTATATCCTACCATCACAGGATAAATGACTTAAAAAGCTGTGAGCAGGTAAGCCACATAGGAAAGATCAAAGTACAAGAAATGATTCTTTGTGAAGCAAATGATCCTTACTCAAAAAGAGCATTGTGACCACCAGAGCAGAGAAATTTCTGCAGCATAAGGTGGTAAGGATACTTTCTCTCATCAAAGAGCATTGGAGATGTGAATCCAACTGAACAGATGAAGAATGTCAGCCTAAAAAAGAAAAAAGCAAACATTTCTAAGATACACACAAAAGCAACATGAAATTAGGTGAAAATTTCAAAAGGAAAAGTTAACAAAGTATTTAGGTGAAAGATTTCCTTGGCACTTAAGTGATACTTGCCATCCAATTAAGAATTAAAAGTTTACTTAAATGCAGTTTAACAATAAACCCTTTAGAAATTTCCATGTTCTATACTAAGTACAAAAAAACAAAAAAACAAAAAAAAAACAAAAAAAAAACAAAAAAACAACAACAACAACAAAAAAAAAAACCAAAAAACTTCATATGGAATATATAGAGAAAGCAAGAGACTTCCAAATCTTTCAAATCAGAATAGGAACAAACATACATCATTTTTATTGCTACTTTCTATACTCCCTGAACCTAAAATAGCACTCACCTGAAGCGGGGAGTAGGTGTGTATGGTGGAGGCTGCCATGATAAGCCTTTTGTGAGTAGCTTAGTGAGGGCTGAGGCTGTTGATCTAGCAGCAGGTGTTGGTGCAGTGGTGGTACTGGCAGCATGATGGCTCCTCCTTTGGCGTACAGGAGAACCCACACAAAGCTTAACAAGGAGTCCAAAGAGCTCAGCAAGTGCTCGGCCTAATCTGGAAGAAGCTGAAACCCAGAAGGTAATATAATTCTATAAAGTATTCACACAATTTTACAATAATATCACAACTATGCTCCTCATATTTTAATAATACTTTTAGTTATCATTATCATTTTTATAGCATGTCTGTATTGAGAAGTCTGTTCTCTCCTTCGCTCTGGCATTACAGGAAATATGTTGTCCCGCTTGACTATCCATCTGGGTGTTGGAGATCTGAACTCGGGACTCTCATTTACACAGTAGTCACTTTAGTCATCTCACTAGCCCTTTTCTCTTTATATGTAAATTTACACACAAATACATACACAAATATAGAAACCAGGTTATAAATAAAAATATAAAGTATGTAATATATATAAATATAATACAGCCATTATGCTCTACTTATGCTTTCTTAAAGATCACACTCAAAACTTAGTGAGATGAGACATCTATACAGAAAAGTTATTCATCTTTCTATCCTACATAAATTCACATTGCATAATTTTAGTTATGGTGGGTGGAAGTTCTGGCAGACTCAGAATCTGAAAACTTAATGAATTTAAGTCAACAGAAAAATGTAACCAAGCACTGTTTCTCAGTATTACTCACACATGGACAGATAGTGAGGCAGCTCAAAAATATATCAAAGGTAAGAAAACAAAATGCCTGATCAGCAAAAACAGACTAACAAAACATGGTTCCAATGTACCACAGAAGCCTCAATATGTTCTAAGGCCACACCATTCAATTAACTATAATGAGTGAGAAATACAAACATCACCTAACTTCAATTCAGGGATAATTACTAAAATCCATATCAAAACAAACATGAATAAAGATAAACTCTTTAGGATCATTCTCTGCTTGCTTTGGGGGTTAGATCTTTACTTTCTTCTTCTATCTTAAGTGGCAACTATTGATAAATAGACAAAATAGGTCCTCTTAATGCTGGTATCATTTAAAAAAGCAAAAGATGGCAATGACAATCATTTCACATCTGTAATACAGTTTTGTACACTGCTAATGCAGACTCCCTGAATGAAGCAGCCAAATTAACTTTAATAAAACACAAGAAACTAGCCGGGCAGTGGTGGAGCACGCCTTTAATCCCAGCACTCAGGAGGCAGAGGCAGGCGGATTTCTGAGCTCCAGGCCAGCCTGGTCTACAGAGTGAGTTCCAGGACAGCCAGGGCTATACAGAGAAACCCTGTCTCGAAAACCAAACAAACAAACAAACAAACAAAAAGAAAAAAAACAAAGAAAGAAAAAAACACAAGAAACTATGTTACTGGATAATCAAAGCAAAAGAGACTGGTGGTGTGAGTGCTTAGTCCTATAGAAAGGAGAAAAGCTATTTCTAGAGGCAGAAAGTAGGTCAACTCTTACACTGCATTAAAGTTTCCGGTAGACTCAGCAATAAGAAAGTTATAGGTACCTCCGTGAGACATTTCAGCAGAATAAGAGATGACATTTGCAATAACTGCAGTATGAACATACGAACAAGAAGTAAAAATTTAAAAGGGAGAGTAGACAAAGATCACGAAGTAGCAACTAGTACAGAGCATGTGACACAATAGATTCGACAAAGTACATATGAGAGTCAAAACATTCCTACAATGTTGTCTTATTTCAAATAATATTGTTTTTCCAATTCAATTTCTTTGAGGACTGTTAGAGCTCTGAAGCTCAAAAAGGGAGTTTCAAAAATGGAGCCACTGACCTGACAGCAATGGCTTGATCTGTTTAATTCTTGCAGCCATAGCAGGTGTTATTTTAGATTTGCCCTTAGAATCTGAAGAAGAAGGTTCATCTGTCTCCATGGGTGCCAATGTGTCACCATCTAGTTCAATTCCTTCTAATAAACCCTGGGCAGAAGCATCCATATTTCCAGCAGCTCCATCCTGTTCTCCATCTGTAGAAGTAAAATGGGGGTAAAATAAGATCATGCAGAGCCAGCACTTACCTGGATCCATTTTTGAAGGGTTTCAAAAAGATAGTTATCTATGGTGCTTGTCCCAATTTAAGTTTCAATTAGTTCTTAAGTTTAGGAGATCAAACCAAACCAACCTTTCACATCAAAAGCACAACAACAACAAAAACGACACCAATGTACTTTTACGTTTGAAGCTCTAGCAAGTAAATACTTTCTGGCATCTCCAAATGAAACCATATGAAGTATCTTAACACACGGTATCATACTTGAAGCTATCACTAAAGATTTCCTTCTAGAATCTTATAGTTTGTTCAAACTAAAATTGGACATTATAGAATATAGCTGGACAATTTTATTTCCAAGCATTTAATTATTCTACATACAAATAGAAATTGTGTATGAGGTTTTAAATTGTTTTACTATTTTTATGCATATGGGTGTTTTGCCTACACATGTGTCGTCTGTGAACTTACATACACACATGATATCCACGTAGAAGAGGGTGGTGGGACTTTTACTGATGAATTTGAGTACCATGGAGGTATTGGGAAACAAACTAGGTCCTCAAAAAGAGCCAATTCTCTTAATCACTGCTGAGTCTTCAATCTCTATCCCTTTGTGTATATGAATTACGTTCTACTATGTCTATTTAGTATGTGCATGTGGGAAGACAGGTGCACACCCCCCATGGTACACAGGTGGAATACAAAGAAAACGTCCTAGGTATCAGTTCTCTTATTCTACGATATGGGTCTTAAGAACTGAGTTCAAATTAGCAGACAGGCTTGGCAACAAGGGCCTTCAACCGCTAAGGAATCTTGGCAGTACCCGCTTTTTTGGGAAATGCATGCAGGTATGAACACAGGCCAGAAGAAAATATTGTCTTCCTCTCTCCATTTATTCCTTTGAGGCATGTTCTCTCACTGAACCTAGAGATTTATCAGCTAAGATGGAAGACACCAAGCCCCAATGATCCACTATCTCCAACTTGAAACTGAAGTTACAGGCACCCCTGTAAAGTCAGGATTACTATATGTGTCCTGAAAGACAAACACGGGTTCTCATGATAGTGCAGCAAAGTGTTCTTTAAAAGACCAAAACCACCACCACCACCTCCCATTGGAGGAAAGTTCTCATGCTAGTTCAAAACTCACTATGTAGTCAGACTCAAACTGCTGATCCTCCAGCCTTTATGCCACCATTGGAAGGATTACCTGACTTTGTCCATGAATAACTAAGCCTCCGAATTCCTCCTTAATGGTTTTAAGACATTGTAACTTCTTTGTTAACCAAACTGATAGAAATGTGGTGGTGAACACGTAAAGACTGACCAAGGCAAAACCCCTCAAAACAAGAGTGTAAACTGTTAGGAGAAGCAATTCTTTCAAGATTTTAATTTTATCCCCAGTACTTAATAAATTTTATTCTTTGAGATGTTATTTGAAATGGACTAAAATTTGAGATATACATTTTCTTCAAAACTAACCTCAGAGCTCTGTGTATACTTAGTCTTTCCCGCCATTCCTAACAAACAGCTACTGTAAGTTCTTATATTTTAAGATATATCTATTTTAATTTTGGTTGATTAGGTTTCCCTCTCAGTAATTTCAATTCATTTTGAAGAATATCTGATAGATTTTCATACATAGAATTAATTGTCTCCATTATTTTTCAATTGTATATACTTGGGGTAGAATTCAGGTATCTAAAAATCTCTAGAAAAACTTTATCACTTTTGTGTTTGCTACACCAAGGTCAGAGAATTTTATGCGATTTCTGATTATACTATTATGGAACTCTCAATGCAATTAAAAAAAGAAAAAAAAAACAGAAGAAGATAATTTCCAAAGCATTACTATGTAAAAGAAATAGAATGCAAACTATGCATCTAATTTTAACTTCGAGTATCCTTTTTTTTTTTTTTTGCTTTCTCTGTGTGGCCCTGGCTGTGCTTGAACTCAGAAAATCCACCTGCCTCTGGCTCCCAAGTGCTGGGTTAAAGGTGTGTGCCACCACTGCCCAGGGTAAGTATCCATATTAAAAAGGAAAAATAGGTGGAAGTTTTCCATTAACAAATCATTTATTCCAGTATGATAAATATTGTTATTCAGGAAGTTGAGAAAAATTGTTTTCCCAACAAGTTACAGGGAATTTATACTAAAAATTGAGTAGTCATACATGAAATAAACATATTACTATGTCTTTAGATAGAATAATTATCAGGACACAATCTTGTATTTACATAAAACTACATGCAAAGATTTTTCATTTTTCAAAATAGCACATAAGAAACCTAGGGAATAGTCAAATCTTGGCACTTATGAAACAAAGATATATTTATCCTTTTTTATTTTTTGGTAACCTAAGACACTCTTAAATATACTCAGGGAAAATATCAGGCAGATACTCAACAATATCTCAAATGTTGTGTATTATTTGGTGGCAAAATACGTGTTATGCCAATACTGACTATAATCTAAATTTAATAATTAAAAAAACAAACAAACAAACAAAAACAATGAACCCTGAAAGACTAAGGATGACAAAGAGCTAACTCTCACAGTCCGTGGAAGTCACAGGGACAGAACTTAGAAGAAATATTCATTACATTTTAGTTTCTTACAGTTACCTGATCTTTTTCCGCCCTGGGTCGTACCTGCCTTCTCATCCTTTGGAACTAGTTTCTGCATGTCCGCTTGGCCAAATTCACATCCAGAGGGTAGGCTACAACAAGGGAAATAATAAAACAGTCAAACAAACAAACAAAAACCAGTCTGCAAGTTTTCTGACTTGCTTGCGTAGTACCTCTAAGAGCACTTAAGTTATCCTAAATGCAATAAAAACATCTTTAATTCTTGAAGCAGCAACAAATGATTTGTTTGCATTGTGCTAACACAACCATCTCAAGGTAATCAAACATGCACAAGATGCTATAATTCGTCAGTTAAATCCATAGCCTAGAAAGTAGGAAGGATAAAATACTGGGACTTTTAAATCAAACTCATCCATCCTATTCAAACTTTAGTAGAAAAGCCAAGAGAGCTATGAAGAGGAATGAGCATTTTCTTACCTGTTGGGGGTACACAGAGACAGGAGGACAGTGCTTTCCCACACCAGAGAACAGTATAACTGGCTTAGCTTGCTCAGAACACTCAAACCCAACTGAGACCCCCACTGGTTTACTGAGATAGAACGAATTTCACTCTGTAACCAAAGGATAAGTATTTTTACATTTGAGAAGGTCTCCAAACAATTATATTTTAAAAATATTATACATATCAACCCTTGATTTTTTTAAAGATCTACAATGCATTTTTTTCTGCTTGGTGTGGTATCATCTGCCTACAATCCCAGCACTTTTGTAGGCAAGAGATAATGAGTGCGAGCAATGTCTGGACTACATTATAGTGTAGCTGGTAAAAAATGCACTCTAGTCCAAAAGCAGAAAATATTTTTGAACTGTTGGACTATTTTTTTGTAATAAATTACTGGGACAAAACCATGGTACAATTAGTGAATACACACACACACACAGATCAAGGCTATTTACTTCTGTTTACCACGTGCACATGGGTGCCTAGGATTGTGGAGTCTAGAAAACAACCTGTTCCTCAATCTTATTTTTTGAGACAAGTTTTTGGCTAGTCCAAAAGCCACAGAAGTCCACCTGTCTATTTTTACAGTGCTGGGAATATAAGCATATGCAAACTTGCCAGGCATTTATACGGAATTTCTGGGGATTAAAACTCAGGTCCTTGCTGTGTATGGATGGTGCATGTCTTTAATCCCAGCACTAAGGAGGCAGGCAGATCTCTGAGTTTAAGGCCAGCCTGGTCTACAAATTGAATTTATGGACAGTCAGGACTACAAAGGTAAACCCTGTCTGAAAAAAAATACAAAAGGTAGAAAACTCAAGTCCTCAGATTTACATAGTTTTGTATGAACAAGACCACAAATTGCAGACAGCACTTAGTTAACAGACAGCAACAAGAAGAAAATGTCAACTACTAATTTAATGATTTGTGGTAAAAAAAAATTTTTTTTGCAATCCCATTGTTGGATGTATTTGTACTTACATAGAGATTAAGAAGTAGTAATTGTTTTTGAGAAGGCTTAGAGATAAATATAGGTACCACGGAAGGCTAGTAACCTGAGCTTGATACTTAGAACGTACATAAAAGCAAAAAGGAATGGAATTTATAAGGTTATCCTCTGGCCTCTCCATGAACAGCACGGTGTGCTCAAAACCCATCTTGTCAGCAGGCCCACAGGAGTAAACAAAATGTTAAATAAAATGTAATGAATTTCATATTTGCTATTTTAAAAAAAAGATAATAGTAAGATGCAATGGTCACCCATTAATTTTAGCCTGCAAAAACAATCAGCATTTGTTATAATGAAAAAAATAATTAAGGTTCTCTTAAAATTCTGTTCATATGATAAATTGTATGGCTACACAATAGCTGATAAGCCCACAACAACCACCAGATATGTTGTCCAAACAAAATAACCCCAGTACTAAATAAGAATAAGGCTGTTCTTTCAGCTGCTACTCCAGGTTGACTTGTCCCCAAGCACAGTAATCTAGCAGTATATAGGCCTTTGCCATTTTCTTGGCTTTAAGCTGAAATCATAGCCAAGATTATTCTTACCTGTCCAACTCTGCAAGTGTGAACAAACATCATGATGTAGGCATGGGCAGCAGTGAGTGCATGCAACAGAGGCGTGGCCTGAGCTGAGAGGGTAGCATCAGCAACATTGCCTGCACATGCCAATTCTCTCAGTAACACAGAGCCCCCAGGAGATTCAATGGGCCGATGTAAAGGCTCCAAGGAGGAAAGGATCAAGTCTAACTGAAGGAGACCTTCTTGAAGAACTTTGGGTTCATGTGACAGGGTCTGAAACAAGAATTATGAATGTGTCTCTATATAATGAAACATATAACATTATTTTCTTAACATCTACAGTGAAAGTACCTATTACTTGAACTCTCCGAAATTTCAGTCAGTCATGTCTCTCAATTTATAAATGGCAGTACCAAAATGTGAAGCCAGGAATGATATATTTCACTACTTTTGTATAACAGCATATTATTTTTAAACTTGATGAGCCAATCATACTTAAAGTATGTAAACGTCAAACAGGACTGTCTGTTGGACTGCTATAAGAGATTAGTTTCAAATGTTCCTTAGAAAGGAGCAATATTGGGCAATGTTCCAAATCTTCAAAATGAGCCACATTACAATGGTGTTTTCTATTTATTTCTAATGAGCAAACTGATATTTGAATAAATTAGAAAAATATTGTATTAAGAATTGTTGAGGAAGGAGGCTGAGAGGGCATGAGAAATTCAACCTCATAAATATAACAGTAGTATCCATGCCTAGCAGTACAAATGGTGCAGAGGGAAATAAAGGAGAAAGCAAGTATTATAAAAGCTACCGAGGCTAGTCAAACTATCAAGTACTTTCAGAGCTATAAAGCTGTCTTCTTTCCAAATAAGAACGGTGACTCTGAGATTGGCATCAGGAAGGCAAATTATTTTAATAGACAAACCCAAATATTACATATCTCTTCAAGTTAGGAAAGAAAAATCTGGCAATTAAAGATTACCACTTGTTATGAAAAGCTAGAAATTATTTGCCTTCCTATGGCTTGAAATAAATCTATCCCTCCTCACAGAGCATCTTAGAGGTGGGGTAGTTAGATCAGTCCTTTCCCCTTGTTCTCTTATGAAAGCACTTTACACCTGCAAAGAGTGAAACAAAATAAAACATTAAATTGCAGTTTCTAGAAATTATTTATCACTGCACAAAACAGCCAACAGAGGAGCTTTATTGTAATTACTATCAAAATTTCCCAATCTTTCTTTTGCTGGGTTGAAGGCAGATATAAAGTTTCCCTCATAATTCATTTACAACTTTCAAAGCCCCCCCCCCAAAAAAAACCCCAAAATAATTCTGGGGTACGAGAACACAACTTAATATGGAGGTTTCACACTTCCTGGATTCCAACCTTACAATTGATTAATAGTAATCAAAATTGTGGTACTGGATAATAAATGAAAAAGAATAGAGCCGAGAAAGAAAACGCCACATTTTATAGTTAGATTGTGTTTGAAAAAGTGATAGGAGATGGTTTAATAAAAGTACAGTCTTTTCAATGAATAATATTGGGGGGAAAATATAAACACATGAAATAAAGTGGAACCTTTTGGGTGTCTAAATATTTCAAATGTATCAAGATCTAAGAATTAAAAACTTTTAATACCTAGATTAAAATATAGGCATAAAACTGTCTGAAATTTCTTGGATCAACACCAAAAGCACAGAAAACAAAAAAGACAACAATAACAAAAGACAAAATGGGCCTGGTCAGCATCAAAACCTTTAGTGTGTCAAAAGTACTGTCAACCAAATAAATAGGCAACCCACAAAATGAGGATATTTGCAAGTGATGTATCTGAAAAAGAGGCTTATATTCAATATATACAGAAACATTCCACAATCAACAGCAAAACACCTTAATTCGATTAAATATAAAATGAAGGATATGAATACACATTAAGCAAAAGATGCACAGACAATAACTCAAGTACACAAATCAAGAAATGCTATGCTCAACACCATGAAAACAAAATGCTATTTTATATTCAAGGTTTGCTATTATTTAAAAATAAAAAACAAAGATCTGGCATGGAGATGGTGAAAATTACAATCCTTATGTGCAGCTACTAGGAATGGAAAATCATCTTGGAAAAGTAGTTTGAAGGTTTCACGCAAACACACACACACACACACACACACACACACACACACAAATAGAATTATCATTTGATTTAGCTATTTCACTTCAAAGTATACATCCAAAAGATTCAAAAGGCAAATCTTAAAGCGCCATTTATACACTTAAGTTTACAACAGTATTCATCAGGGGCAAAAATAGAAGCAACTTAAATAAATGTCCAGTAACAGAGGAATGGACAAAATTATGTAACGTGTATTTTGTAAAATGTCATTGAGCTTTAAAAAGGAAATTGATAAAACTGATAAACACTTGGTATCACCGTAACACTCTTAAATACTATACAATGCTATTACATAAGCTACCTTCAAGTTGAGAAAGTAGAATGATAATTACTAAAGGCATTAGGGGAGAACAAATAACTTGCAAAAATCAAAGGTGTTGTGCAAATAAACTCTGTTTTTGGCAAATTGTAAGCAATACATTACATATCAATTCATGACTAATAAAGCTTGGGGAAAAGGAACGAACACTGCAAAATGAATGAGCACACTAAAACCAAAAAACACTACCACAACAAAGCATGAAGAAAGCTAGAAAGCTAGAAATAGTTTACACTCAAATGAATTCAAATGGCAAAACTACATGCAAATGCAAAATAAAAGAAAAATAAATAATTTTACTATGAGAAATAGTATTAAAATATAGTAAGTGGAACAGACACAAATTTATCAAATTTTAGCTAAATAAAGGTAAGGGAGAACACAATGAAAATACATACATAGATGTAAAATATTTGGCTAGATGTTTCTTACCAATATGGATTTGCAGACACCTGCAACAGCCTGACAGGCAGCAGATGTGGGAAAGTCAATGGGCAGATTGGGAAGACCCAAAATGGTAACCAAAGGTAAGAGTCCTTTCTGATTTACAAATTCTTGACAGTGGTCATCTGTTGTATTGTTGCTCAGAATAGATTCCACAAATTTCATCTAGGCAATGAAAAGTTTTTTTTTTTTTACAAGTTAGAGGCTAACACTTGGAAGTAAAAGGACAGTTTGGCATCAGAATAGGGACAACATATCGGCAAGAAATCAATATTTTCCGTAATACCACAACTTCAATTAACAGGGATAAATAATTAGCACATACTTATATCATCCAGAAAATAAGGAATTACAACTTCCCAATCCACCTTTTCAACCACTCCAGAAGTCAATTTGAAAGCAAAGAGAAACTAAATGACTTGCTCAGAGCAACACTCTGAATTACTGTAAACAGGTCTAATGTCTTAATTATCTCATGTATTCTGTTGTCATGATTCACACATGAGTCTTTATAATATAAATAAAAATAAATCAATAAATAAGAATCGATATTTGAATTAAAAGAAAACAAAAAATTTGAGGGATAGAATGTATCAACGATCACAAAGGCACAAGAAAAATGATCTGTTGATGTCTAAGTGTCTAGAATAAATGCTAAGTGTATACTTAAATTCTGTGAAAATTTTAATGTTCTTCACATTTTCCTAATGATATAGAAAACTAATAAAAAGGTCCATGCACTGGGGGGGGGGGGGGAAGAGTGTAAAATGAGGGAAAAATCAAGTTGGACAAATTCTGACGTAATACTGGTTTTAACACACTAAATCTTGTTAAAATTCAAATGTACAATAACAACAGCAAACAAAAAGTTGAAAATATAAACTGAGATTACTGGTTAATTTACTGAAAACGGGGCAAGAAAATAGTATTTTCAGTTTTGTACTCCTTTCCCTCTGTACTTTAATATAGCCTTAGAGAAAATAAACATTAAATGACTATGCTCTGACAACGTGACATTTTCCTGAAAAGCACACATCTTTAGCTCTACAATGAATCTTACCACATTAAGGATGTAATCCATGAGGGGGATAGGTATACGTTCCTCCGTACCAACAACCCTGTTAAGAAGAAAGAGCCAGTTACACAGAAATTTACACCAGCAGGGAAGGGGAAGTCCTTTTACTAAGCCTCTAGTATATGAAACTTAAAGACATGAAGAAAAAGAGCTGAAATCAATAATGAAGGTAGAGTTCAGAGTATAAAATAAAAAAGCAGGCTATAAAAATACTTATTATACTTATCGCAAATAACACGTCCTATCTGAGAAATTTCTGTCAGAATTATTCAACATTATAAAAACATTGAAATTAAATTGAACTAATAGACCAAACATTTGCTTACAGGAAAAGACCAGGCAATGAAGCAAGCATAAAACATAATCTTATAAAGAAGTGGACGTTTGGTTTTGTAAAAAATCTTTACTATTAGACAGGCGTAGTGGCGTATGCAGGAGAAGCTTTCCGACTTCAGGGCCAGGCTACTCTACAAAGTGGGTACCAGAAAAATCAGGGACTGTTACACAAAGAAACCCCATTTCAACAAACCAAAAATGTGTAAGACTGACGAATCCTTATGAACAGTCAGTCAAAGCTACAGTCAATTTCCAAGGCTTCCTTTTCCTATTAATTTGTACTTACAGGATGACAGTTCCTGAATTATGTAACAATTTATCAATTTTTTTTAGCTTTTCCAAACACTTCAACACTGTATGCTAATGAGGTTATAGATTTAGAAAAGATATCTTTAAATTAAATTGCCTTTTGCAAGAAAATGTAAGGGGGAAACAGCCATACATAGTGTATTGACATGAAAAGAAGAAACCTTAAGTAGGATATAGAACATATAATGATGCTATGTGTACCCTTAGATCTGAGTGAGACGTGGCAAAGGAGGAACATTTGGCAGAAAAATGAAGAAGTGAACAAAGGCTCTAAGAATAGCTTCAGTAAAGAAATATCCAAGGCTTTAGGGTTCAGGATTTTATAAACATTCTCAATGGAAAACCCTGCAAAGCCTTACAATTTGAGTTCAATCCTCAGAATCCAGGGAAGCAGAGAATCAACTCATGAATGATGTCCTCTGGCCTTTCACATGTGTTAGAGATTACACACATGTACACTAAATAAAATAAAATGGGGGAAGAACTTATAAAAGAATCTTGTTTTTAAAATTTACTTTATGTTATATCTGTGAGTATATATGTGTGAATGCAGGTTAACTGGAGAGACAAGAGGCACTAGATTACGTATAAGCTGGAGTTATAGGTGGTTGTAAGCCACGCAACATGAATAATGTGAAATTAAGCCCAGGCTTCCATAAGAGCAGCAAAGTAAGCTATTTTTCTAGCCCCTTGGTTAAAGACCTTTGTAGAAAGAGAGGAAATCTTTTTGTTTGTTTTGTCTGATCTTTATTAATAGAAGGATTTTATTGGATTCCACTTCATTTTCCTTACTTTGTAATTTCTTTTAAAATCATAGTAGAGACTGAAGGCTGGTAGTGATGGAAGTGGCCCTTTGTACACTCTAGGCTTGATCAGAATGGCTTGTGTGGCAGCTTACACCTCTTCCATGTAAAAAGTGCTGTTCAAATCAAGAAGAGAACTTGATTGGAGCCTACTGGGCAGAGTACAAAGCAGGGTTGCAGTGCTGGCCTTGTGAGGAACGTCAAATGGCCACATCACCCCCGAAAATTAGACAATGAGATGACAGTGAAATCTGGGAGGCTGTTGTAAACCCTTACATTGCAAAGTTAAATCTCTGTGTCTCTGAACTACCCATTGTTGTCAACAACAGGCACAAGAAATAATAGTAAATTAGTATAGCCCATTCCCCAAAACGTATCAGGCAATGTGTTGTGCAATTTTAAGTATTAGTTTAAGTATTCATACTGCTCTGAGAAAAGTAAGTCCTTCAAAGGCTTAAGACTCTCCAAAGACAGGAAATTTTTAAGCCAGGATTGAAAAGACATGGATAAATACCCAAAACATATTAAGTAAAACCAAAAGCAAGAAACTACAAATTAAATACACATTTGTATTATTATTCTATTTATAGGGTATTCTTAAATATACAAAATTATTTCATGTACAATAGAAGTAAGATCAGAAGCTCCACTTTGGGATGGGAAAAAAAGAAGGAAATAAAAAGTACAGTGTACTTTGTGGAAATATTTGAACATATACATATATAAATTACATTTGGATTATGTACCTATGGCATTGGAAGGTGGACAGAGGCAAAGAACTAGAAATTTGTAGGTCCACTTAAGAATGCGTAAACTGGAAAGAGGGCAGAGAAAGGTGGCAGGCACTTGATCTAAAGCTCTTACATAATTCTATTAAATAAACAGAGATAAAGGGAGTCATTGCACAATCAGGTAGGAATTTATATGGATTAATAAAAAAAAAGAATCCGCATATGGGAGAATATAAGCTTGCTTTCCCAACTGGAAGATGTTGTAGAATGGGGAACAAATCTCAATATCTCAAGTAAGAAATATAGTGAGAAGAAAGGAGTGATATTTCAAAAATGTTAATTTACTCTAATGGCAGCTTGAATTCGGAGTATTTGGAGTATATTAGATCTAAGATTTAATACATACAGATACATACAACCTCAGTTATAATCACCACTAACCACATCGTACATTCAACAAATCTTTTTTCATTTATAGACAGGAAAAGCAACTAAACTCTGCAGGGTTACTGGAAATCAGAGTAGATTGGGAGGAGCTACTGTAACTTATTTATACTCCATTGAGGAGACTAGTCATAATTTCACAATGTCTCCCTCTTTTAGATATACGTTTCCAATAGAGACTGAAGAAAGCACTAGAAGACAGTTATGTTTGCTGTCTCAGGCAAACGGAGATTAAATAATGACACTCCTCCAAAATTACTGACATAACCAAGTACACTGCTAGAGTTCCAGTAAGTCTTTTTACTACTGCTATTCTGGGCTTTATAATCTGCCAGACTATTTTCCTAGCTCCAATGTCCCAGTTTAGCAACAGACCAAAGCTATTCATACTCACACCTGAAACATTCATGCCATTTTCAAAAGTATCGACACATCAAATGAATATTTATTGCATTTATGAATGTATGACTGTATAGAGATATTGCTTCCACATCTGACATAAAACAGTTTTGTATGTCCTTGAATCAAGCAACAAAGGGGGAAAGTATATTTACTTGGAATACTGAATTCTGCTTCAATATCATGAACTAATATTTTAAGAAAAACAATTTTCTAAGGTAACCAATTCTACTACATCACAGCACTATGACACTACAGAGAAAGGAACAAAGGAAGAAAACACAAAAAAGGCAAGAAAGAACATTAAAATGATCTAATGTATTTTTTACTTTTTATATACTAAGTGACCTAAGAGGTGGGGTATATGCAGTTGCTTTGCTTGAGCAAGGCTTTGAGTTCCGTCCTGCTGTTCACAAAAAACACTTGACCCCACAACCCCAATACCTCCAGCTAGTGTTTCTCTGTGTAGCCCTGGCTGGCCTCCAAATTCACAGAGATTGACCAGATTCTGCCTCCCAAATAGTATTAGAGGTGTGTGCTACTGCTACCACCACGGTCATAAATAAAACTGTTGTGATACTAAGTTAAGGAATGAACATTATAAGGTAAGAAAATTTGACCTATAAATACTTACTGCTGATTAGGCTCAGTTTCATTCTGCTGGGCAGAATTAAAGCTCTGCATGGCCTGTACTTCTTCCTCCTCCTCATCTTCACTAGAGGCCTCTTCTGCAGCATGATTAGACCTTGGAGGAGGAGCACTAGCAGTACCATCTGCTTTCTGAATAGATGGCTTCTGACAAATGTATTTTGGATCTCTTCCAAGATTACAAATTTCTTCAAGTAACTAAAAGTCAGAGAGGAAAAGATTACTTACATATAAAATGAAGGAATGACTAACACTTTTATGAGAGTTGTCTATGTGTAATAAATATACACAACACTGCTGAAACATAGCCATTAAATTAATTTTTTAAAAAACAAGAGAACATACATAAGTTGTGTAAAAAGTTAAAAATCACTCAAGGTCACTTCCCTGTCCTAATTAACCACACACCAATATCTTACATACTGATTCAATAATCCACTGGCAATGGAGGAAAGAGAAATGAGGAAGGGGAAGAAAAGTCAAGAAAAACGTGCTAGCAAGGATGCTCATACAAACAGAAGCTGAGCCTTTGTGTAAGAAAGTAATACAGACAGGGTTACACTAAACAAAGGAACTATGTAAATTCAGAAAATGATTCAGTATAAAAAGGCCGGAATCAACATAAAGTCCTTTCTAGTAAGACTTTATTAATGGTTATACCTTAGGAAGATAAAATACCCTTCCCAATTAAGCTAGGACACTTTCTAAAAGATCAAAGTCGTAGCCATAATCAACCCCTACCTTGATGATGGCAGTTGTTGCATCTGTTTTGAGGGTAGGCTGATGTCTCATGAGTTCATCAACAGCACTCCCCAGGTTAGATGCAGTATCACCTTAAGGCAAAAAAAAAAAAAAAAAAAAAAGAAAGAAAAAGGCCTAAAAATCGTACCGAGCCCAAAGTTTTTTGTGACAATTTAAGATGGAAAGAAGAAACTGAGCTGCTTCTTGTCCCTTTCTACCACTACATGAATTCACATAAGCTTCAATCCACCAAATCATGGTGGAGTCTAGCAAACTCCACTGCCAAGGTCTGAGCTAGTCTTACAGAGAAAAAGAGTAGAAAAGAAGCCTAACAACACTTGGGATGTCTCCATGAAGAATAATCAGGACTAGAACACTGCAGTGGTGACTAGAAGCACAAAGCACTTATTTATGAAATGGGTATGGGGGCTGTTGTGTTGTCCCCTCACTCGCCTAGGCTGAATTTAAACGCCCAGACTCAGTCTACTAAGTAAGAAAGTACACTTTTACAAACTACGATATTTCTCTCTTTCTTGTGCTGCACGAATCTACACTCAAAATACACTGAGAAGAAAATATAATTATCTGTGACTATTTTAGAGAAAATGAGAAATCTGATCACAACAAACGGATTTCTTACTTTTGTAGATTAGATGGTGGACTTGAAAATAAACTACTGGTCCCTATACCTGTTTCTTACCAACATCAGGACAGTGAACTATTCAGAAGCATGGAAATACTATGAAGAGAGAGGCTAAGGATGAAGTATTCCTTCCTACCTGTAATAATAGAATACATGGTGATAATTCCCGTTAAGCTGAGCATACCTAGCCAGAGAAATGATGTGCAGTCAAGGAAAACTTTCCTTGCCAAAACAAACTTTCTATTATAAAATAGTAGTAACTCACCAAGGGGATCAGAACTCCTCCTCCTCCGCATGGCTGGGAGGTAATCAGGAGACAGAAGAACTTTGAAGAGACGTTCAAATGGCTGACATTGTACAAAAGACTGAAGACCTCGGGCATTCAAGCAAAGTGCACTGAATACATTTGGGAGGGAACCGAGGACTTCCCTGGTAGCAGGAACCTAGTAAAGATGAAGAGGATTTGAATGCAACTCAAAAAAAACGTGAGATACTGCTGCAAAGACAATATAGCTAGATAGGGGTATCACAACAAGGAATAGAAGAGATTTTGTTAATCAGGTACCAAATGGATTCAACAATACACACTACAGGTAATTTTTTACACACAGTAACTTATTTCAAACTTACTACTAAAGGATGTGCCACATGTATCTGAGAAACAAGGAATACACATAGTCGTCTTTTTATAGAGTGGTAAAAATGAACTCACATCTTTGATGAGCAGTGCATGCAGCATGACATCTGTCAGTCCATTGTCCTGGAGTGAAGACAGCAGTGATGGCTCTTGAAATACAAACACAGTCACCACTTCAGTAGCTAAAAAGAAAGAAAAAATTATGGGAAACTGAGTGAGACTCTTCAAAGGCATTAAAAACAAATAAATACAATCTTAAAACATATACAATAAATACTTAATATTCCCTCCCTCCATTCTTGCCCATCCCTTCTCCACTGCCCTCCTACGCCAGATCCACTCCTCCATTTCCCTTCAGAAAAGAGCAGGCCTCCCAGGAATAACAACCAACAGTAACAAGTCTTTTTTAAAAACTATGCTTATTACCATGCTATGAACCGACTCATAATATTCAGAAAACATTAAGTCTTCCTTAAGGTTCCCAGAGACACTGACAGATCACAGCAGACAATGAGTCTAAGTATGGCCTTGAAAGAAGGTACTGCACCTTGGGAGTCTTATACAGGCAGAAGGACAACATAGACAATGTTCTGCAAAACAACATCTACCTAAACAGCAAAGTGGACAATGGCTTCATAAAAGGATCAAAATTTTGTTCATTGCCTTAGTTACCATGAACTCATAACCTTTAAGTGGCTTAACATCCTAATACTAATACAATGTGACTTCAGCGACTTTATTCCCCTTTCTGATCAAAAATGGAAAATTTTTGTAGCAGTAAATCTAAAGACCTAAACAGGCCATCACCCTTTTGATATGGAGCAATCCACGGTGTACTAAAAACTGGATTCGTGAAAACAATGGGACCCATGGAAAAAAAACAGTCTTCAACTGTCTAGATGACTCTGTATGCCTCAAGGAAAGACTAACCTCAAATATTTTCTTAATATCATGTGCTTGAAGGTCTTTTAACTGAGAGTTTTACTTCATGGAAAACAGGGATCTATCTGTTTGGTCACACCTAAAAATAGTTCCAAAAATGACAATATCTTACATCAGTTTCTAGTAACAAGATGTTTGATGGTAGTTCTTGATCCACCTTACTCTAGAACTACTGAAGGAGAGATTCCTGTAAGATCTAGGATAATAATAAAGCCCTTTCTCCAGCAATTACTGTGAAGTATTTTGACTTTGGGTAGCCTTACTGTGTATCATTTGAATCATGACCTGAAAATAGGAGTCTACAACTCAATTGCTAATTTTGAAGATTCCTATTGGCTTATGTTGTCTGTAACCTTTACTTGTTTGGTTATAGGAGGACAAGAAATGTAAGATCATCCTGTTCTAAATCCCCAGTCCTCATCCCATAAATAAATAAACATTTAACCTTTTACGAACATAAGAATATTAACCCCGCCGGGCAGTGGTGGAGCACACAGAGAAACCCTGTCTTGGAAAGGGGAAAAACAATGTAGCTAGAAATTACTCTATACTGTCCATAAAAGTAGTAGAGGAAAAGGCAAGGCCATAAGCCAGGCCTGGGTATAGGATGTAACCTAAGAAGATGTAATCATGAATGGCATGGATTGATAATTCTTTCTCAACCATGATCAGCATAACACTTGCTTGCCCATACAGCTGCGTACCCTGATATTCCACAGGTTTTGTTTTGAGACCAGGTTGCTCAGACAGGTCTTAACTCATGATAATGCCTCAACCTCCTGAGGACTAGGATTTTGTTTGTGCCACCATTTCATTTTTGTTTGTGCCAGCTATTATCAAATTCTTGACTTCAGTAGCTTCCTTGAGAAATCACAAAAAGAAAAGAAAAAAAAATAATAATAATAAAAAGTTTTAAAAGCCAAGCAGTGGTGGCGCACGCCTTTAATCCCAGCACTCGGGAGGCAGAGGCAGGAGGATTTCTGAGTTCCAGGCCAGCCTGGTCTACAGAGTGAGTTCCAGGACAGCCAGGGCTACACAGAGAACCCTGTCTCAAAAAAAGAAAAGAAGAAAGAAAGAGAGAGAGAGAGAAAGAATGTTAACCCCTCAATAATGTTCAGATCACCACGGACTGAGGTTGGTCTTCAATAACAAAAACAATGGAAAGCACACATACATATGGAAGCTGAACAAAGCTCTATTCAATAACTTGGTCAAGGAAGAAATAAATTAATGCGATTTAAGAATTTAATGAAAATGAAGGTACATCATACCAAAACTTATGGGACACAATGAAAGCAGTACTAAGAGGAATACACTCCAAAAAGAAACTAGAGAGAGTATACACTAGCAGCTTAACAGCACACCTGAAAGCTCTGGAACAAATAGAAGCTAATACACCCAAGAGGAGTAGAAGGCAGGAAATAATCAAACTGAGGGCTGAAATCAACCAAGTGGAAACTAAAATCAACCAAACCAGGAGCTGGTTCTTTGAGAAAAGCAACAGGATAGATAAACCAGACTAACTAGAGGGCACAGAGACAGTATCCAAATAAAATCAGAAGATATAACAAGGGAAACTGAGGAAATTCAAAAAAATCATCAGATGCTACTACAAAACCCATATGAAATAAAAAATAGAAAACATGGATGAAATGGACAATTTTCTAGACAGAGACAATATATCAACCAACCAGACACCCCAGAGCTGCCAGGGACTAAACCACCAACCAAGGCGTACACAAACTGAAACAGTAAATTATATTACTATAATCCTCCAAAAGGATAAAACATTCATATTGACTTCTCCCAACCATCTATTGCTTTAGGTATATCCAGGGAGCCAACACAATTGCTACAATTACACTGAGTTGACGGCACACATATTGGTCTTTATGAATCTCATTTATAAAAAATTATGCTAATGTCAAAGACCATTGGAGTAGAATTATACAACCATATTTGAATTTATGCAATGAGGTAAAGTCTCATTTGTTTCCTATATCCCCCAAACTCTCTCATCAATACTGAATGCGCTAAACTGTATTCTCTTTAAATTTTCCTAAACAACAAGCCTGGTAGCACAGGAATGACATCCTAGCTTCTCGGGAGATGGAGGCAAGAGAATTTCAAATGAAAACCTAGATTGGGCTTGAATGAATTCAATGGTAATCTGGGTAATAGAATGAGAATTTCTCTCATGGTATAAAGGAAAAGATTGGCTGAAGGCCCAGCTCAGTGGTAGGACACTTGTCTAGCACGCGCTATACACACACACACAAACACACACACAATCACCTCCTACATCTTCAGCACTCTAAAATATCCCGCCTCAAAGTAAACCAACCAAGGAAAACAACTATCACCTATGCACATGCTCCATTCTGGTTTAATTCTTCTTCTATCTAGACAGGACCACATTCTAATCCCCAAGCTTTGAACCTCTCTACCTATGCAAGTAACCAATTTTTAAAAATCATATCAAAGGATTACTTACAGTTTTCCTATACCAATCTAACCTTGGTAAGAAGATTTTTACCATGAAATCTTTGCATCACATCATGCTTATTGGCAAAATATTGAAATGTTTCCCTCTCTAAATTCACAAAGAGCAAAAAGGCCCTACCCATTGCAGTAGTAAGATGGGGAAAAGAAAAAAATTTAAGGTAATAAAGAACAAAGACTTTATTTGTAGATAATAAAACTATACTATATAAAATTGTCCTAAGAAATCAAACAAGTAAATTTTGCAATATCACCACATAGAAATATACAGACTCATGAACTGTTTCATTAGCAAAGACGCAAGACAATCATAATAGCTACAAATCTCTAGACTGCCAATGTGTTTGTATAATGTCTACTCCACTAGGTTCAAAGACTCTACAATTTCTACATCTCCCCATAAATTGCTTTAGAAAATTTTATGTGGAGTTCCAACTTGCTTTTGAGATGCCAAAGTGAGTAGTGGGGTCAAACCACGGGCTTTGTTCACGTGAGTCAAGTATTCTAGCATAAAGCTATCTTCCCAGCTGTTTAGAAGTTCTAAAAGCTTACACACACAACACACACACACAGAAAGAGAGGGGGGAGGGAGGGGAGAGAGGAGGGAGGAAAGGAAGAGGAGGGAGGGGGGAAGCTGGCATTGAACTCAAAGAGACTGCTTGCCTTTTGCCTCCAGGTGCTAAGTGTATGCCAGAACATTCAACCTAGACAAAACATTGAATTCTACTCACCTAGGAGGAAGAGTGATGGGCCATAGTATTCTGCATTGCTGATGATGTGTTTCAGAGAGGTAGGTAAAGAACCATCCATCACTAAAAGAAATATGTACAAAGACTATATGAGATCAGTCTGGGATAGACATGAAGATCAAGGGTGATGGGTAGTAGTAATATGTTTCACTGTGGTAAATAAACCTGTATTGACCCCGTCTAGAGCCTCTGATGCTTCCCTTTTTCAATTAGGTTTAATAGAGGGTCAGACATGGAGACTGTGAGAGGTGGTAGAGATCAGAGTCCAAAGCTGAAAAAAGTGGGAAAGGGGGTTGTGGAAGTAACCCTCACGTCTAAGAAACATATTAAGTAACAAAATGCTATCAGTTTACTAAGTGCTTTAGAAAAACATCAAGAAAACATGAAAAAGAACAACCTGGATAACCAAGGGGTCTTAGAAAACAGTACACAGAATCAAAATACCATGTCTTATGCCATCTGAGAAAGCAGGGTCTTGAATGGCCTTCTTGAGGAAATTCAACATGGACTTGAGAAGTGCTGCTCGTTGTGGAATACACTGAACCCCTGGTATGGGAGAAAGGAAAAAGTATATTGTGCTCACCATTAAATCACAGTGAATAGGCACACAAAACATGTACTAAGAGACTCGTCTATATCCACTAAAGCAAAACTAGTAGACATTTAAAGTGAGATCTCTGGACATTAGAAAGAGTATTCTGAAAGCTGAAATTAAATCACCAAAGATAGCACAAGACCAGTATTTAAAATCAGAGAAAAAGAGAAACCAAATGAGAAAGACAAAAACAGAAATACTGTAAAATAAAAAGATTCAACTTTAAACTTCACTGAGTTACTTTTAGATATTATTTGCCCTACAAAATGTCTGTTTCGATAATGTGTAAAGTGCCAGAAAATGATGACCATAAAATGATGTAAGACATGTTCTTATAAGATAACCTCAAATGTACCAGTAAGTGCCATGTAATGCTCTCTTCTTCACTAGTTTAGTAAGTCAGTCACTGTAAAAGACTGTGTATCTATGTGTCTACGCACCAGGACGGGGTCCAGGGCCAAGGCCAGGGCCAGGACCAGGGCCAAGGCCAGGGCCAGGACCAGGGCCGGGTCCAGGGCCGGGACCGGGGCCGGGGCCGGGGCCGGGGCCGGGGCCGGGGCCGGGACCAGGGCCGGGGCCGGGACCAGGGCCAGGACCAGAGATGCTAGTGCTGCTGTTGGAACTTGATGCCCTTAATTCAACATCCAGCCGGTGCTCCATAGATATGGACGAGCCTGGACTGCTTTCCATAGTTACATCTGCAACTAAAGAACAAGTTATAATAAAGAAACTAATTAGAATAAAAGGTACTAAGAAAAGAAAGATTTCTGAGAAAACTTCACTTAGTGAGATGTTAAACATGCAACTTTGTATGTTATTGCTAAGTGGGAGGTAGTAAGTAGAGACTACTACTAACAGATGTTAAGTAATAAATCTAAAAAGCACTGGTGTTCATAGGGAAGAATGTCTATGATAATAGAATGAACAATACAAGTAGAACATGTTTATGCTCTCGTCTTTCTGTTCTAAAAACTATATACTTATAAATGTGAACATGAAAAGGAAAGAACAAGGCTGGAATGAGCCACATCAAACTAACAGCTAATATGAGGGGGTTAAGACTGAGCATTAACATTTCCTTTATATCCTTAAAAAAATTAATTTTAAATTTGTAAAAGCAAATTCTTATTCTCTACAATGTTTCAGTGATGTAAACACTAAATGGGATCTTATAACATTTCATAAATAAAACATTTTTAAGTTATTTTTATGCATGCACCTACGTAACCAAGAAGTAAGGACAAACTCACAACTGTGCAACTTTCTTTGTATTTAGTATTTAATTTCTTGGGGAATACAATGCAATCACTTGGATTAGTTATAAATACTTGTTTCCTGGTCTCCACAGTTAGAAATTTACTGAATCAAGCATTTCAGACGGTGTCAGGAAATACCAAGCACTTATTGTTCTGCTTACAAAATTCTGACAATTGCTGATTTACAACGGATAGTCAATGATTATTCATCAGCAGTTAATAAACACATTTTACTCAACACTTGGGATCTCACCTATGAGCTAAAATGTCAGATTGTTCCCAATAAAACAGAAACAGAGCAAAAGGATTTCTGGGGACTGCAACATGCACAGGTAGATAAATGTGCACAAAACCAAAGTAAGTAACAGTATACTATTTACTGTTAACAAAATGGTGCATTAATTTATATTACCTTTATCATAAACATAATAGATACACAATAATAATCTGTGTCGTTAAAACAAGACTACTGCAAATTCTAAGAGAGCTGTTGGGGGGGGCAGTTTTTTCCTATTCTACTATGAAGTATGTATTAGGAAAGGCATAGAAGTTTTTCAAGAAAAAAAAAAACAAAAAGCAAAAAACCATACACGCAACACACCTGAAAACTGAAATGATCTGTTGTAATTTTATCACTTAAAAGAACCCTATACAATAACCACTTTAAGTCTCCAATCTTAAGATACTTTTTCAAGGTCCCATTTATGAGTCTATACTTTCCATGTAATTTATCAGGGAAAAAAAGACAGCATTTTGACTACACAGCACTTATGTTGTAGTAGCATATATAAGATAAGGACCAACACACTTGCAGAGTGACTTTAATGATCTATTTTAGCTCTACCATCTGCTTTACCTCCCAGTTCTATTCCAAACAATTCATACATCATCTATAGAAAAAAGTGTGGAAATATATATGTGGAAACCTGTGTGCCTTTTAATTTGTGACTACGAATTAAAATTTGGGTAGGATAATAGAAAAATCACATACATGCAAATACTGGTTTAGTAACTTGTTAATTACCATCCATATCAGTTTCCATTTCTTCTCCTTCTTGAGTAGTACTAGGTCTCTGGATCTTTGGCTTGATCACAAACGGGCATTCTTTACGACACAAATCTACTTCGTGCTACAATCAAGGGGAAAAATAGAAAATCCCATACATTTCAGGGATTAAAATATTCTAATTAAAGAATATCAAGCAGATGATAAACTCAGTTTCTAGAAACATAAAGAGCGCTAACAAACATGGTTACTTATGGTAGTTGGGAAATTTCCTACACTCAGCACTCATTGGAGTTCAATGAAGTCTATGCAAAGTGATTCTTAAGAAAATAATACCTCAAGTCTATAGATGAAGATAGAAAGACCACTATGAGACTGAAAAGCTGCCATGTCCAGGTTGGTGATGAGGTCAACCACTCTGACAGCTCTGGTTACAAATGTTATCTGGTCCTGTTCATCACCAAGGAACTTTATGACCTGCAAGGAAGAGAGGAAAACACAATAATTTAAAAAGAGAGCTATAAAAAGTATATTCCTTCATAAAAATATAGTATTGGAGTCCCCATGAGATAGCATAGTATGAAATTGGAGGGAAGATAAGGACATATGGTGAATGTTTTGTCAAGTAATAATGCTATGAATTCAAGGAATACTATATTGAACCTCCTGAGGCTACATGGGTTAACAATTCATAAATGATTAAATAAAACATAAAACAGCTTATTTTATTGCAAGCCAGAGATACCAACCCATTGTCTCAAAAGACCTATCACCAACCAACCAAAGAACCCACCTACCCAAACCAAACCTTGCTATTATTAAAAGTAAAACTTTACAAGTACCCTTACATACATTTTGCTTAGGGCCATGCATAATGTTATGCATGTAGCACAGTCTAGACCCAGGGTCTCAAAATTATATTGGATTACAAAAATTCTTAATATTGACGATACATGTGGCAACTACAACTTTTTTTAGGATAAACTTCCTGTGCTATCTACTCAAAATCTGTCCTCTCTTAGTTGATTTTCACACAATTATATTAGAAAGAAAGGAATAACAAAGTACCTTTAGTAAGGCTTCCATCATTCCACAGGAGACCAAGGCTTCTCCACCGGCATCATAGCTGGCCAGATGGTACAAAAAGGAGAAAAGAGCTGTGGCAAACTGGTGGGGATACGGGTCCATGGAAGGATCTACAAAGGAAGATGGGAAAATAATAGAAAGAATAAACTCAGGATTTTCAGTTATTGAGTTAGCACACTGTTAAACAATGAAAAGGTCCTCTTGTTCCTAGGTAAATACAGCACAAACCTACCTATCATGGCCTGAATGCAGTTCCGCACAAGTACAGGCAAAAAACCATGGTAGGAGGCAGTTCCAGTACAGTCAATAATACTGCTAAGCTTGGGAGTTCTCTCCAAATGAACAATTGATGTTAACGTTCGTAAAGAAGCAGCTTTAATTTCCTATGAGGACGAAATAAACAGTGTCAAAAACAAGTGGACAACTGAACCAAGGTGCTAATATCTCAAAATCAGATTTTCAGTAATTTTATTGAAACTATTTGAGGAGACTGAGGTCAATAAAGAATAACACTGTGTATCTGGTATTCAGGAATTTCACAGTTTAATATACCAAAAGAAAAAAAGTACAAGGTTTAGGCTTCCCTTCTAAGGCCATTTTCAGACCCCTTAAGAAAAACATAGGCATATGCATATAAAACTTGATATGTACATATTAATAGACACTTACCATAAGCTGCTTATCTGTTATTTGAAGGACATCTACCAACTCCTCTATCAACCCATTATACAAGATACTGTTTGCTGACTCTTGCAAGGCATTAGAATAGACTGCAAAAGAGAAGCAAAGACTTTGGAAGAAATGCTGTTATTAAGCTACCATTGGGTAACAAACCTTTCAATCAGCACAAAAGGGTAAACACACTAACTACATTAAGAGATTGTGGTAAGATCTACTAAAATTCTCACTAAAATTTCTCTACTAAAATTATCACTACCCTTAAGGAAGAATTTGAGGGAAGTTTTGTAGGAAAAGGAGTCAAGAGTTCATTTATTTTCCTAACACTGCTACTTGATAGAACTATGCTTTGGATATGGGTATAGACTTTTATTTTGGCTTCTTCCTTTGTTTACACCACAAATCCTTTCTAAAACAAAGAAAATTTATAGACTATTGTACACTGTCAAATTTATGTGGCACTACTAAAAGTAAAGAATGTGTATAATCTAAAAGGGTCAAGTAGCCCGTATCTTTAATCCCAGGATTCAGGAGGCAGAGGCACGTAGACCTCTGTGAGTTTAAGGATAGCCTGGCCTATACAATGAGTTCTAAGATAGACAGAATAAGACCCTGTATCAAAAAAATGCATAGAATCTACTTTTTGCCAAATTACAGAATGAGGTAATAATGGCATACATTCTGAAGTAAAAAATGGATGAGATGTGAGTACATTCACTAACATTAATAACTACTTTCTGGATAATCATTACAATACCACATATTGTACTAGGTATGGACATAAACACAAAAAGATTTCATAGTAAGGTGCTCAGCTCTAAGAGTAGGCAAGCAGAAACTAAATGAAAGTAGGTAGTAATAGTGATACTTGTCCTTTTATATCTTGGAATGTGCCTAGCATGTGACAGGCTGTTTTCCAGAGTTTCTTTCAGTTCTTAGAATAGCTTATAAATACTGTCCCAAGATATAAGTACTTGAAGTTGGATGAGGGAATGCAATGTGTGGGTATACAATTCTCAGAACCATGATGAGAGCCTTAAAAACCTGTGATTTCCACATAAAGAAGAAATTATGTCATTTGTAGGAAAATAAGATGCCAACTCCATGCAAAATGGACAAATATCATGTTTTCTCTCATTTGTATGTCATAGACTTTACATACATAAAAATCATTTATGTGCTGAATGACATAATAATAGAAATGAAACTATCTGGGGAACAAATGGAGGTAAAATTGGCCAAAATGGCAAGAAATGGGTATTACACAGTAAAAGTACAGTATATGCTTACATGAAAATGGGCCGACGGAATTCTGCATAATTAAAAACAAAACCGCCAGTGTTTTCTATTCTCGTATAGCACAGTAAAAGAATACAGTATTAAGTATTTACTTATTTTCAGACTTCAAAATTATACCTCTGAAAGGATGGGAAAGCTGGGCAAGAACTATCAAGAAGAATAGGACCAGTAAGATGATGACAACCAAGCCCATATAACATGACAATAAAAGCTTTATATTTTCTAGTACATAAAGGAGCTCAAGAATGATGAATGACTACAGTAGTAACTGGGATATGCAACTACATTTACACTTTAGGCTGCAATAATAAAGTCTAATAGCAATAAAAATAGATGACATCAGAAATCAAGTTCAAACTACCTAATTTGGACCGGTTAATTAGTGTTTTCTTACCTAATATAGATATTGCATGCAGACGGGCCTGAACAGCTTGTAATCGCTTCCTATGATTAGAAAAGCCATGGGCCAATCGTATATGTGTAAATAACAGCATCTGTAGAGATATAAGACTTATATTAGGAAATCATTGAAAGGGTAGGTTTTTCTTGAGCTGTTACCTTTTACACTGCTTCGTAAAATGGTTTTGTTACTTGAGTACATACTTGAGTACTCTGAGATTAGTTGACAGAACTAAAGAGACAAAACAGGGACTTCTCAATATCCTAATATTTCAGAAATTGTCATTAAACATTGATAGACAGTAAGAATGCAAAATTTCAATATATTAAATATGTGACCACTGCAAAAAAGAACAGATCAAGCTAACACAATTAAATTCTCATAAATGTATCCAAAATGTTGAGAAAATTATCACCACTACTAGGTCATCATTTTGAATCAGCTTGCAAGTTTATGCTTCCAATCTACAATAAGGAATTAGAAGTTATTGTCCTAGAGAAAAGGAAATAAACAAACAACTAATCTTCTATGGTCGGTCTCCAAATGTATTTATCTGCTATGGCTCTTTACCCAACACAGATCATCAGTATATTTGGAAAACCACCACATGCAAGGTATTTTTCACATGTATTTTACCTGCTTATCTTTAGGAATGCTGTACATTTTGGTAAGAGATTCCATTATTTCAGATGGACTTTCCGAAATCTGTATTAGAAAAAAATTAGTAAGGAACAAGGCTACAAACAAAAATTAACTAACGAGTTGTCAAAGAATTCTCTTACCTTGTCAAGTTGTTCTATGTGAATATAATGTAGTGTATTACTAGTTGTCTGAAATTAAAAAGTTGAAATACCTGTTAGGGGGGTCACTAAATACCCTGTAAAAACTACTAAAAAGAAAATGCCAACCTAGGTATAAGCCAACTGTTTGAAAAATCAAGGTAATTTCATTCATCCAAAGCATCCATTTTCCACACAGTCACAAGATTGCTTCTTTCAAATTGGTAATATTAAACTATAATTCTGTTAGTCAGGCATGTTTCTTATTTTGTGTTCCTTTTTAACCTTTGTCTAACAATCTCCACATTCTTAGTATTCATACCAAAGACTATTCTAGCTTCTCATGTTTTGAACACTTTAATCTAGAAATAATTTTAACAATGAAAGTAAAAGAAAAATCTAATTCATTAGGAAATTTTCATACCAAACCAAGTCTTAGCAGATCAACCAGAAATTTGGAACATAATTAATGTAACATTTTACAGTAAAATACAGAGCTTTTCTTTTATAATAGACTGGGATAAATACATAAACTGAAACCCAATTATCTAAGACTATTGGGATAGCATTTCAAACAGAGACTATGAGCAAAACACACAAATATAGTAGTGCCCAATAAAAGGAGTTGTAACTTTTGTCAGGTTCCAACATAAAGCCTAATGATGGAAGGGTGGGGGTGGAAAGCACCCTCTTGGAGGCAAGGGGGAGCAGGAATGGGACAAGGAACTGTGGGAGGGAAAACTGGGAAGGGAGGTACCAGCTGGAATGTAAATAATTTTTTAAAAAACTAAAGATGTGAGAAGTAGGCAAATAATTAATATTTATTCCTGAAAAGCTTCTAGGTATATCTAGCTTCTTAGGGCAGTGATACAGAACAAAACAAGCATCCCCTCATTTAAACTAAGAGTCTATAAACAAAAACAAAATAGCCAGACTCACCCTCTTCTCAATTTTGACCTCAGCTCCAGGATCTGCATAAAATTCAAAGTGTAGTGTGGTAGCACTGGGTGGATATTTCTGTGTATAAAAGAGAAGAATAAGACATTGAGCTGAAACTGGTTTTAGACATAGACATCTCCAACACTTTCCTCAAACACGTTGTGACAGCAGCAGATTCTACATCAATAGTGTCTTTAAACCCTTGCTTTGACCATAGTTCAGATGACATTTTTTGGAAGGAGAATCAGAAGGCTAGAGTTTAGAGATACATAAATTTTGACTGTAGTTTTTCTCGTGGTGGGGTCAAGTCTGCCAAGTAATAGTGCAAAGAATTTTAATAAACAATGGAGAACAAGTATTAGGGTCAAAATCTTGGCATCATCTAAAGAAAGAAAAAGGGCATTCTTGTGAACACTTATTACCAGCCTCCTTATGGACACTTTTTCTGTTACTTCAAACACTCCTTCCTAGAACATGTTTCATGGTTTTCTACATGGGTACACACCAAACCAAAATATCCACACCCTCAAAGCACATCTTTATATATAACTCTACATAAGTAATATGACATATTAAACTACAATAATAGCACCCTGTCCATTACAATATCCCCTAGAAAGAAACTATAACGATGCTATGCTATCATTGTTTACCTTTTTAAAATTTGGTTCAACAGATGAACCTACCATTTAAAGTATAAGAATTTCAAACTCTTAACATGCAAAATCTCAGCCTTGATAAAGGCAAAGATTAAAACACATTAACAGACATCAAACAGACCTAGAAAGTTTTAGCATGCAGAATGAGCCTCAGAATTGACCTACTGTTCTTTAAAATGTGTTCTCAAAATTGAAATTCCCAACTGAATAACATTTAAGACAAATTTCCCTTATTACTGACATTCATTCACAGCCACTAACTGAAGACTGTCAGCTAAGCTAGAATGTATGCAATCTAATATGTAGGTTTCTGTAACTAGAAAAAAGAACCATACTACTACAGGATAAACATTTCAAGAAAATAAGTTAGATTTGATCATATCTACATGTGTGTTGAATATAACATGTTATATGTTAAATATAACAAACTAGGCTCTACTTGAAACACAGAAATCCATAAGCAGAGAATGGGTGACAAGGAAAGAGGTAAACATGAAAAAATACTGAACAATTCTAAGTTCTTTCTTAAAAATATTTTGTTCCTTTTTTTTAATTGGATACCTTATTTATTTATATTTCAAAAGTTATCTCCTTTCCTGGTTTCCCCTCTGGAAACACCCTATCACACATCCTCCCCTCCCCCTGCTTCTATGAGGGTGCTCACCTACCTGCCCACCTACTCCGCCTCCTTGCCCTCCCTGGCATTCCTCTACATTGGGGCATCAAGCCTTCCCAGGACCAAGGGCCTCTCCTCCCACTGACGCCCAACAAGTCCATCCTCTGCTACATATACAGCTGGAGCCATGGATCCCTCCATGTGTACTCCTTGGTTGGTGGTTTAGTTCCTGGGAGCTCTGGGGGGTCTGGCTGGTTGATATTGTTGTTTTTCCTATGAGGTTGTAAACCCCTTCAGCTCCCTCAGTCCTTTCTCTAACTCCTCCATTGTGGACCCCATGCTCAGTCCAATGGTTGGCTGTGAGCATCCACCTCTGTATTTGCCGGGCTCTGGAAGAGCCTCTCAGGGGACAAAATGTTATCTGTATGAGTGTTTACCTGAATGTATGTAAACTGTGCCATGTGAGTGCCTGGTGCCTGTACAGGCTAGAAGAGGCTATCTTTATCTTAGGGCCTGTCAATGGAGTTACAAATGTTTTTAGTTGCCATAGGGGTGCTGGAAATAAAATGTGGGTCAACTACTCTTGATTTGCCATCTCTACAGACCCCTGTGTACTAAGTTATCCGTTAAATAAATAAAAAAACATTTCCTAGCAGCCATTCCTGAACACTGCTCAGAGTTCTGATACTTGTGTGAGTACATAAGTAAATGTAGTCCAAGCTGGTCTTGAAGTGGTACTCTTTTTCCTGCCATATCCCAAATACAGATGTGTAATTACTCTTCCCAGCTTTCTAGGATTAAAAAAACCCTTTTGATTCAATAAACTCAACTCTTTTCAGAACTGGATATATGAACACACACTACTCTGAGGCTCTTAACAGTAATAGCTCAAATTTCCTAAAGCTAATATATGTATTAATTTTTCAAGTTCTACAGAAGTCTTTATGTCAAGTGTCAATTCATATATAATACATTGTTAAGTAAGTCTTAGGAAGAGACTATATCATATCCCAAATAGTTACTCACCAACATTTGCAAGTCTCTGCAACATTCTGCAAGTCCAAAGCCATTCTCCTTTCCACCCCAGCTCTTAGTAAAGAAAAAAAGACAGTGTTAACACCATGCTTATATATGCTTATAAAGTGTTTAATGAAAAAACAATGAAATCTAATTCGTGGTTCTGTGAGGGTGCACTAGGTAAAAGTACAAAACAGCAACACTAGCCAGCTACTACATTCCATATGTATAAATTCATGCTTGCTGGCATTTTAGTCATAGCTGGTCTTTCTCAGCATTCTAGTTTTAAATCTTTCACCAGGGTGGAACCATACGTTTTCTTGACATAAGCCAAATTACGTGCTTTAAGAGTCTATATTATTTGTATGTTGGTTTGAATTAAGAATGGTCCTTATAGATGCATATATTTAAATGCTTAGGGAATAGCATTAGAAGTGTGGCCTTGTTGGAAGTGTGTGACCAGGAATAGACTTTGGAGTATCAAATGCCCAAGTCAGCCCCAGTGTTTCGTCTGCCTTTGGGTCCAGACAGAGAGCTCTCCATGGCTCCTTCTTCAGCATCATGTCTACTTGCATGCTTCCATGCTTCCTACCATGCTGACCATAGACTAAACTCCTGAACCTGTAGAGCAAACCTCAGTTAAATACTTTCCTTTTTTTAAGAGTTGCTGTGGTTATGGGATCTAATCACAGCAATAAAACATGACTAGGATGTTTTGCTAACCTAAGTATAAAAGCTTTCAAACAAGTGTCTGTGGTATGAGTAACACAGTTCCTAGTAACTTCCAAACCCCAAATTCTAATCACATTAATTTTGATTATGGAATAGTCTGCAACTTCTTTGGCCTTTGAAATTATATCTAGAGAGGGCGGGGGAAGGTGTCTAACTGTGTATCTCTCTGAATGGTCTAGAAACCTTAGCTACAACTGCGAACTTCAATAAGCTACTTTTACCACTGGCCGAGCTCAAACACAAATGCCTTCACCTAATTCTCACTAATCCATTGTGTGTCCCGATCACTATTGAGCTGTTTTTCTACTAGGAAAGGTTGTAAACATAATGATTACTCTGTATATCATCTTATCAGTTCCTTCTTTAGAAATATAATGACATCGGCACATCTTTTGATAAATCTATGTAACGCAATGTGTATCACTGAAGCTGCCATTCAGAACTCTGTATTACAAAACCCTATTGGTAGCCAAAACAAAATTTACCTAATCCCAGAGAAATAAGTTTTTTGGAAATATTTATTAACCTAAAAGCACAGGATACAGAAAATGGGGGTCAAATGACTTAACAACTTCAAAACCCAGCTCTCTCTGGCTCATTCCTGTGGACAAGGTATAAGTTCTCAGCTACTGCTCCAATACTATGCTCACTTGCTGTTATGCTCCTCACCATGATGGTCATGAACTCTTAACCCTCTGTTATTATGAGCACCAAATTAAATGTGTGTGTGTGTGCGCGCGCGCATGTAAAGTACTTTGACCATACTGTCTTATCACAATAATTGAAAAGTTACTAACAAAAGGTGGTACCAGAAAGTAGGCTACTTCTGTGACAGGACTGACCATACTGTTATTTGAAAGGAATGTAGAAGACTAACAAAGTGGTTGAACACTGACTATAACCTAGGCTTTGGAAGACAGCACTGTTGAGAACAAAGAAAACTATGGAGGCATAGCTCAAGAAGTTTCAGAGGATAGTTAACAATATTAGCAACTACACTAATGATCATAACCCTGATATTTTGATGAAGAATGTGGCTCCCTTTCTCCTGGTCTAACATATCCCTGGAGCTAAACTGAAACATTTTTGGATTAATTTGAAACACAAAAGAATCCAAGACCTCCTATTGTTGATTCTATTGTGAGATTAGTAACAATCACCTTTATTCAGGGCCTACAAACGAAAAAAAAACAAAAAACAAAAAAAACAAGCAAGACAAAAGAGGAATATAAAATAAACAATTTAAAGAGAAAAGGAACACCGGGAAATATTGGAGTCCTGCTTGTGCTGAAAAAGATAAAGAGATAAGTATGACCAGACACAAAATGGAAGAGGGAGTGGTATCCTTGGGCTAAGACCCTCACACCCAGCCAGTCCTACCATTTATGAAAGGGACTAAGGGATTTTCTGCTCCTAAAAAGTAATTATCAAATCAAATCTCATGCAAACATATAATGGGGGGGGGGGGGCCTCTATCCCAAGCAGGCTGCTAAACTTAGCTATGTGATTCTGACTTTAAAATTATGAAGGATACAGGAGAAACGGGGTTGTGGAAGCCAGGTTTGTGTCAGGAAACTCCCTCCCGGCATGGAGTCCTTGAGAAGCCAAAGAATAGGGCAACAGAATGTATGCCAAGAAGAGCTGCATACAGGAAGTAGAACCAAACCAAATTTAAGAAGTATGTTACAGTCAGCAAAGGTGTTAGGGCAGAATCATCTAAATTCTTTGACATGTTATTATAAGATTTGGAGTTTGTTCTGGTGAGGTTCCATCTTGTCTTTTGATAAAGTATTTCCTTGCTATACCCCATTCCTCCCATTGCGAATTGTAATGTATAATCTATGCCATTGTATGTTGCAAGAATGTAATTTGCTTTGATTTGGACTTTCTAGGAGGTTGCAATTAAGAAATTGTGTTGAATTAAAGAAGTGACTGACTTTTAAATTGTGTTGAGACTATGAAAGGACTATGGGGACTTTTGAAATTGTACTAAATGCACTTTTGCATTATAGGACCAGAGAGTAAAATGTGGTGGTTTGAATGAGAATGGCTGCTATATTATAAGCTACATTGGAATACTTGGTAAGTAGGTTAAGGGATAGCCTTGGAAATGTCAATATGGATGGGCTTTGAGGTTTCAAAGGCCCACGTCAAATTCAATTAGCTCTCTCTACCTCCTGCTTGTGGATCAAGATGTGAGCTCTCAGCTACTAGTCCTACCACCATGCCTGCCAGGTGCCATGCTATTGGCCATGGTGGTCATTAACTACAACCCTCTACAACCATGAACCCTAACTCTTGCCTTGGTTGCAGTGTTTTATCACAGCAATAGAAAAGTAATTAACTAAGACACACATTAAGAGAAACTACGTAAACACTTTACGTTTCCTCTATCAACTGGCTAATAACTATTTTCATAGCAGTGATAATAATAAAACCAGCAGCACAAGGAATTCCAAACACTCACTTGTTATACAAAAGGAGTGGATGCATTTGATAAACAGTTCAGAATCAATCAACTTCAAAAGAACTTTGCAAACTAGCTTTTTGATATTAAACTTGCCAAACCCTAGCCTATATTCATCAGCTGTAAACAATAGTCTACATTCCTGGAGTGAGGACAATGAATCTTAATGCAATAACAGTGTTTGATTGTTTGTGGTCTCTGAAAGACCAGCTCAAAGGGCTTGCTGCTAAGTTTGCTTAATCTGGAACTTTCCCAAGGGCAGGGACTTGATGAAAATATCAAATGATGAATACAGTAAGCAGTCCATATCCTTCTGTGACAAGGCACACAGCTCTGGTTAATATATGCCCATGTAGGTCAAAAGTAAAAGTCAGGTGTTCCTCAGGTGGTTATCACCTGGTTTTGAGACAAGGTCTCTTTCATTAGCATAGAACTCACCTAGTAAGGCTTGGCTAGCTAGCCAGAGAGCCCTATCTCTATCTCTATATCCACCTATTTCTATATGCCCAGTGCTAGGATTATAAACTGTGCCAACTCTCCTGGTATTTTTATGTGAGTTGTAGAGATTCAATTCAGGTCCTTGTGCTTGTATGGCAAGAAATTTCCTGTGAGGTATCTCCTAGTGGTCCCTACTTTTGATGTACTACTTGTTTTTTCAAATGCAAACTAAGTAAGCCAAGAACATACTATGTATAAAAATGTAGTCTGTTAAGGCAACAGCAATAAAAACAGACAAAGGAACAGAAATAAGAGCAAAGTTTTTGTGAACTATTAAAAAGAGCCTCAGAAAGTAGCTGATTGTGTGCTTGCACAGTATACACAGAGCCTTTGTTTCAATAGCCTGAACCACAAACAAAACAACAAATTAAACTGGTATTAACTTAAAAGTATAATTTTGTGACTTAAGATATCAACTCTGGCTGGGCAGTGGTGACCCACGCCTTTAATCCCAGCACTCGGGAGGCAGGGGCAGGTGGATTTCTGAGTTTGAGGCCAGCATGGTTTACAGAGTAAGTTCCAGGACGGCTAGGGCTACAGAGAAATCCTGTCTCCAAAAACAAACAAACAAACAAAAAATATATCAATTCTGATTCCCATGGCAATTAACAGTGACTAGATTAAAAAACCAACAGGGAAACTGAAAACCTAAACAATGCAAAGTCAACTATATCTAACAGACATACAGAACCTATGTAAGACTAGAGCATTTATTCTTTTCATGACATTTCAAAAACTCCTCCAATAAAGCTTAGGTAGCAAAACAACCCATAATACATTTAAACCAAATCTCTGTCAATGACAGTATCATTAGATATGGGAAAAAAAATCAGAAATCCATCATAAAAGGTAATCTGGAAAATTCACAAGAATGTGGTAATTAAACAATACTTCTAACTATCAATGAGGTCAAAGGAAAAAAAATCAAATGGAAAATCATGAAATTACTTCATCTGGGTAAAATGAGAGCACATAATCCCACAAATTAAAATGCATATATTAAAATTTAGGTATTTCAACACTTTTATCTTAAATAAACCATAGTCAAGACATCGCAAAGGAACATTTAAGTAAAAATGTAAAATTAAACAGAAAAATATTCAACAACATACAAAGACAACTATAGCTAGATTGACCAAAAAGGTACCCTTTCACAAATACATATAGGGGTTACCAAGGCAGAAATAAGCTAAATAAGAACATAAAGCAACTATTGTCAATTACATCCAAAAATATTCATGAACATAAAGTATTTACTATGACAATTAATTATAATAGGAAAATACAAATTACCCAAATAGAAACTGATACAACCATAGATGCCATAATTTGACTGTACTCAAATTTTTCACCTAAAAGTAAAAATAGACTTCACGGAAATAAGACTTTCTTACCCCTATGTAGTTTTCTCTTCTCACACCTCTCTGTGAAATGCAGTTTTGCTGTACAGCTCAGGCTTACCAACAACTAAACATCTTCCTGCTTCTGTGGCCCATGTGCTAGACTTAAAGGGGTGTGCCATGCCTGGCTATTCAGTCAAATTACCCTTCAATTATTTTATAGATTCATGTTTTTGTTTAAGGCAGAGCCTACTGTATCCTAGATTGATCTTGAAATTGCTTCATAGGTAAGGATTTACCTTCAATTTCTGATCCTCCTGAGTGCTAGGAATAAAATAAACACCACCATACCCAGTTTATGCATGTTAGATAAGCACTCTACCAATGAAACGACATCTTTAGCCAACTATCTGTACCTTTTTAAGCATGCATTTCTTAGATGTATCTCAACTTTGCTTTTTACCAAATTGTTTCCTGAATAGTAACACTCCATTTATCTTCTGTTAAATCATCATTATACATATCATCTTTATGTATAATAAATATTGTAAATTATGTATTCCCCACCCCACCCCTCTGTTTAGTCCTGATACTCAAGAGATGCTGTCTGCTCCAGCACACAGCACACCACCATGCGAAATTAAAGGCATGCACCACCACTGCCATAAATTACTTTCTTATATGTTTGCTGTATATGATTTTGGAACCTACTGAATCATCAATTGAGTATCTCATTTCTAATTACTATACCTTTATAAAACAGTTTAGTGCCTAATAAAATAAGTACTTCCTCACTATATTTCTAGTATTCTTTTGGCTATTTTCAGAAATTCCATAGAAGATATGAAATTTGTTGAAAACAATATGGGTAGAAGTATACAAAGGGCAGAGGCTACACAAAAGAGACAGGTAAGTAAAAACCGAAAATATAAACACGGCTTGACAACAATTATTATCCTTTTTTCTTCTATATCCCCAACTAATAGATAGCACTGACCCGGCTAGTATACTAAGTAAATAAAGCAGGATATAAAATTATATATGCCCTAAGTGATATATAATATATAGAGAAAATTTATCAAACATGACCACAACCAATTTACTTATTTTGTATTTTAATACTAGGAAACAAATTCTGCTTTGCCATCAAAACAAATGTTTATAATTTTTAGGAAACACTAAACCAGACTATTAAAATAGCACTAGTCCTTTATCTTTTTTTTAATCTTATATTTGTATCCTGTTTACTCAGTTATAGATAGATAAATTTTTAAAGACAGTGTTTCATGATGTATCCAGAAAGGGTTGGGAATAAACTTCTGTAATGGTACCAAGTGGAAAATTGGGCAATGACCCCAGGTATGAAATAACAATTCTTCAACAACTCCAAACACCTAAGAACATTAGATACTGCGTCTCATAACTTTTTTAGGAACTAAGTGCCCATATATTTTCCCCCCCAAAATAATATACATTAATTTATGAGCCTCATACTCACCTACCCAGTGGGGGTTTTATAATATGGTCCTAGTAATTAAGTTGGTATATACCTAAAAATTACTTGGGTATCAGTCAAGCTTAGACCATGCTTAAAGCACCACTTTACAAGATGAGATGGTAAAGTATTCAGACATGAGAGAAAAAAAAAGATATGATTTTTTTTTAAAGATGAAATTTTAATAAATGTTAAGATTATTTTCTAACATTACCCACAGATTGGTATGATAAATACTACCTGGTAACTGCTTCTCCTGTGTATTTATCTATTACTTGGCTATCACACTGAATTTTAATGATTTTTTTGAGACAGAGTCTTACTATGTAGGCCTGGGTGGCTTGAAATTCTGTATGTAGACCAGGCAGTCCTTGAACTCAAGAAACCCAGTGGACTACCTATTCTTTCTGAGTGCTGGATTTTAAAGATGTATGTTACCACATACTGGAAGTCCTAACAATTTTATATCAACTCCCTAGGAAACCAAAAGACAACCCTGCAACAAACTCTTTTAAAATAATTAACTCATTTCCTTCATTACATTCTTTAATTGTATGTGTGTTGAGTAATTTGTGCATGAATGCTAGTGCCCAAAGAGATCAGACTTGTCAAATGCCCCGATCAGCCTTGAGTCACCGTGTGTGGGAACTGAACTCCAGCTCTCCACAAAGTACACTCTTAAACTTGTGTGGGAACTGAACTCCAGCTCTCCACAAAGTACACTCTTAAACTGCTGAAATCATCTCTCCAGATCCCTCTACTACAAATTAAAAGACAAAGAATTATTTGGCATTTTGCTTGATTTTTTAATTTCCTCCTCCATTAGGACTATGGGGAGATTATTTACTAATTTAAAACTTTTCTTGGCATATATACTTACATCTATTTTTAAGTTCTTACTGAATTTTTACTGACTTATTTAAAATGTATGTGACATGCACACCTGCATTCTATACTATGCATGTAGAGGCCAAAAGGAAACTTTTAGGAGTCATTCTCTTACCATATGGTGTCAGGATCAAACTCTGGTCATTAGTGTTATGCTTGGTAGCAAGCACCTGCTGAGCCCTAATGTTTGATTAATGTGATGAACAGCAATTTATTATTATATATCTGGCTGTCCTAGAAATATGTAGATCAGGCTAGCCTGAAACTCAGAGCTCCCCTTGTTTTTGCTTCCCTCCTGAGTGCAGGGATTAAAGGCTTTCTTCCCACAGCTCCTATTATCCATAATTGTCCTTCAGTTCCTCTCCCCACCAACCCTCTTCTTCCCAACAAGACCTCCTACTTTCACGCCTTTTTGTGTGCATGATCCACTTAATTTAACTGAAGTTTGTTGCAAACATGATGTAATTTTATCAAATGATTATTTTTCCTTTGAACTCTGGATCCCATATTGAACTGTCTTTGTCATTTCTTACAATGAGGAAATGCTCAGAATATCTTTATAAAGCAGGTGTGATGGCTAGAGTTGCAGTTTAGTGGTACTATTATCTAACAAAGCCATGTTTTATCCCAGCACTGATTTAAAAAAGTGAAAAAGAAAACAGACTAATGCCTTCATGTATGTAATTATAAATCCAAGAAGAAAAAAAGTCCATATATTAAAGGTCTCATTGGAATAAAGTGATTGTTTTTTTCTGTATTACCATATAGGTCACAGAAGTTATTAAACTTATGAGTAATGAATCTAAATTAGCCTGAAACGTGAGGCAATCTTAAGGTAACCATTAAATTGGCTATTAAAACAAGCCTTCAATCAGGTGTAGTAATACATGCCTATAATCCTAGCACTAGAGGGGCTCATAAGGGAAAACGTCAGACTATCCCAACTGTGGTTGGTTGAATGAGAATGGCCCTCATAAAATTACATGTTTGAATGTTTGGTCCCCAGTAAGTAGAATATTTTGGACGGATTAGGAGGTGTGGCTTTGTGAATAGTTGTGGCCTTGTCAGAGGTGTCCTACTGGTGTTTCAGAAAATTGTCCCAGGCCCAGTCTCTGCTCTGCCTCCTGCTTGCAGATCAGGATGTAAGCTCTCAGCTATTGCTCCAATGCCACACACATGACTGCATGTCACCATGTTCCTCTCCCATGATGGTTATGAACTGTAAGCAAGTCTCCAATGTTTTCTTCTAAAACACTGGTCATCATGCGTCCTCACACCAATAGGAAAGTAGTAACTAAAGATAAAGACCCTGAAAAAAAATTCTAACAACTTCATAGCAAACTGTGTGTTATCAGCTAATCTCTAGGAATACTACACAATCTTTGGATAGGGTTGAATTTTCCTGTAAGAAATCTTGACTCCAATACATTTACTACCATTAGAAAATAGCACTAAGTGCTCTACGATTATTCTAAACAATTATTTTTTTTTTTTCTTCGAGGCAGGGTTTCTCCGTGTAGCCCTGGCTGTCCTGGAACTCACTCTTTGACCAGGCTGGCCTCGGAACTCAGAAATCCACCTGCCTCTGCCTCCAAAGTGCTGGGATTAAAGGCGTGTGCCACCACTGCCCAGCTTCTAAACAATTCTTAATCTTAAATTCCCAGAAAACTGGTATCAGAATTGAAGATTCGAATCTAAACTTTTTCCCCCTGTATGCTTCTTTTTCACATAGAATCCTTATTCTGAATTTCCCCGAAGCAGCACTATCAGTTTGAAACAAGGATTGTTTCTTGAGCAGAGTTAATGAAATATTTCAAATTTAATTAATAGTTGAGAATACTCACGCTTTTTGAAACCGTGTTACACTGCCCCAAATAATTGTAAAAGTCAGAAAGTTAACGAAAGGGTTCTAATCCACGTTGACAAAACAAGAAATGCCTGTTTAAACCATATGCTCTGATGTCTTCACCTAAGACTCACCTCTGCTAAATGTTGCAGCCGTGTCAGTAGTGGAGTCCTCTTGTCAGATCCAAGACGAGTGATATAGTTTGATCTTTTGCTAAATACATACAGAAGGTTAAGGACTGCCAGCACCACTTGCATATCAGAGGAAGCCAATAAAGTTGTCAAATGCTACAGGAACAAAAAAGGGTCAAAGTTTGGTGCATCAGGAACTTGGCACTAAAAATTTTTTTTATATAATCATGTATGTCAACAATAAAATCTATCAAGTTATTGAGGCATGATACACAAAAATACAGTCAGTTTCTTAAAATATATAATTCTGCACCCAAGGAACAGCTGGCCAGAAAGTTAAATAACAGTAAAAACTGTAAATTACAATTTGAAATTATATCTGTGTCTCTATAAGAATTTCAAGATAGAAATATGCTATAATATATAGGTAGGACTAAAAATAATTACATTTCTAAGTGTTTTGAAATGAAGCAAAGTGTATGCTGTTATATCCTTTATGACAAATATATAAAGGACTCATAGAAACTAAAGCTATCAACAACAGATGTGTGCAATTATTCAAAATAAAACTATTAAAAGTATGGTACAAGCTTGGGAGTAACCTGTTGTTCCTGCTGTTTTGTTTTTTCAAACAGAGAACATCCACCAATATGTTGAAGCAAATAATTGGATAAAATTAAAATCAGTATGTAATTGAGTTACAAATTAACAAAAGCGCCTTATTTGTTCACTATCTTAATGATCATGGACTTCCTTGGGCAGCACATCTAGTTCTTTATCAAGACTGACTGTTTATCCATCCCCACTTGATGTTCAACCATTCTACTTCTTGTCCAAAATCATTTTCTGTTTGTTCTGATTCAGTTTCCTTCAGAAAATAAAACAAAAACAAGGTTGTACCGAGGTCATCAGGTTTGGCTAAAGGAAAATAATTTCTTTTTACAGTATTTATGACCAATAAATTTAAGATTTCTTTAATGTGTTTTGTCTGAATGTATGTCTGTGTACCATGTGGCCCCAAACATCAAGAAGAGGGAGTCAGATCTACAGGAAGTGGAGTTATAGATAGTTGTGAGCATCCATGTGACTGCTACGAATCCAAACCTGAGTCCTATGCAAGAAGTACTCAACTGTTAAGACAATCTCTTCAGCCCCCTTTTGACCACGAATTACCTTGGTCTTTATGGGTACAAAGAATACAATAGGCTTTTATAACAAGTCCCAACTGTATCATTCATCAATTCAACTTACCATGGATAGACCTATATTTTCTAAAATATATGTGTATTCCCATACACATTTTGGTCAGTATTCCTAAGACAAAGTTAACTATCGACACTGTACATACACTGCTATAATTTGAGTGTAAAATGCTCCCCCATAGGCTTGTGTTTGAACTCTTGGTCAGCAGCTAGTCAGTTTTTTACAATGTTGTGGAATTATTAGAAGTAGGTCACTAGGGTTTGGGCCTTGGGCATTATTAACCTAGCACAGCTTAACAGTGATATAATTGTGATAGATATCTGTAGCTGTCCAGCGGCCTATGGTCGAACAGGGTTTACTTGAAAGGAGGTCTGGAAATGAAAGGGGGATGAAGCCAAGTCTGTGCTCTGATCAAGGCTCCAAGTTTAATAATACGCTATGCATTCATAAAGGGAAAAACCCCAAAACCCATCCCGTGCTTTAGCTGGAGTATATTGTAGAGCAAGGTCAGAGCAGGCAGCCAAAACACCTAAGTTCCCATGGGAACTTGCAACTGCAGCCAAGGCAGATGTCTCTGTCCAGGTTGGAGCTGAGGGGGTTTGCAGCTCCATGGAGGGAGCAACAGTGTCAACTAGCCAAACCCACAGAGTTCCCTGGGACTGGACCACCAACCAAAGAGTACACATGGAAGGACCCACGGTGCTGGACGCATATGCGGCAGAGAAAGGCTTTGTTGGACATCTGTGGGAGGAGAGGCCCTTGGGTCTGAGGGTGTTCAATGCCCAAATGTAGGGGAATGCTAGGGAGGAAAGACAGGAGTTGGGGGGCATCCCCAAAGGCAGGGATATGGGATAGGGGGTTTTCCAAAGGGGAGACCTGGAAAGAGAAAAACATTTGAAATGTAAATAAAGTAAATTTAAAAAAAAAAATTAAAAAAAAGACCTTTCATGGCAAATGTTCAAGGTCTGCTTAGCCTGCTCAAGGCTGGGAAGGTTACAGATATTATAAATAATCTTGAGGTGAATTTAAGTATTTACAAAGATATGTAGGTTACATGCAAGTACACCATTCTGAATAAGGAACAGGTGCCGAAACTAATCCCCCCCTGCCACAGGTATGATGGGGGGACTCTTGTGTGTTTTAGTAAAAGTTTTGGCAAAAGACATTGAAAATATAAGGAAATCAAACTATGTTTAATAGTTTAAGAATAACTTGGAATACCAAGAATATTATCTTGGACAAAGTCCATAAAATACTTCAATACAGAGACACTTTCCCATCAATCCTAAGACGGGTAATATTTATGCCTAAAAAATGACATACTATTATCTTTCTCCTTGTGGTTCTGAGGATTCAACCCAGAGATGTATACACACTAGGCAAGTATACTACCACTAAGCTAAATACCCCCTGCCCCCTTACTACTATCTTTGAAGCTGAAAATCTTAACTCCACAATGAAAAAAAGGAAAGCAAACATCAGAAACAGAAATTCCTTTGTTGATATACAGTTACAGTTAAGAACAGACCACATAGTCTTATATTCTCTTACCTCTATGGAACTGTACAGATGCCGAGAAAAACTGTACTCAATAAGCAAAGCTGTGAAGTTCAATACAGCCAACAGAAGCATTTTCAGCTGTTCTTTTTCTGGCCTATCACATACAAGCATCCATGACATATTCTCCACTGTTTGTCCAGCATCTGCCAGAATTCCATCAAAGCGGTCCAACAGATCCACCCAGTGATATAACTCACACTAGAAAGGATAAAAAGGATATAAAAATGTGATAAAAGCGGCTTAGTGGTGGTATGCTCTAATAATCTCAGAATTGAAGAGGCTAAGGTAGAAAAGGATATGGAATATAAGGAGCCTGGGCCACATAGTGAGCTCCATCATCAAAATAATAATGGTAATTTTAACACTGACTGGGTTACTTTGGAGTGGAGTTTTATTAAGACAAAGCTTTGTTTTCACGTCTTCAAACATCAATGTATTTGTGTGGGTGTGTGCACACCACAGCATACATGTAGAAGTCAGAAGATCATTTGGGTGGAACTGATTCCTTCCATCCATTATGAGGGATGCAGGGATGAGACGTTATCTCTCAAGTCACCAGACTTGGCAATAAATGCTTTTACTTTCTAAACTCCCCCCCCCCCTTTCTGGCCCAACACATTGGTCTATCTTTTTGGCAACAATTCAGGCTAAATGCCAATAGTCAAGAGCTGTGACACACATGCTTAAGCATACTTAAGTAACCATAGAATCAGGTTATTCTGTTGTGGTTTCTCTTGTCATTATCAAAGCACACAAAATGATACACTAATAGCAAGTTCCCTGTCCTCCTTTATCATGGGTTTACATACCTTGCCAATGTTCCATGTTTTGATTTGCTGCAGTTCCAAGAGGAGTTGCTCATCATTACAAACTTTGAGTTTGTCTATTAAGGCTCTGCAGTCTGCAGGCTAAGAAAAACAAACAAGGATTCACAAAAGGTGTTTAGGAATGGGGGAGAAACAAAGAAGAATGGGAAAGGGGACCCTTAAACCCATGAAAAAATTCAACTTTTGTGTATATAAAACTAGATCTTTTAGATTAAAATAAAAGCCTATGAGGAAATACTTTAATTCCCAACAATCCACTATGCATTTGATTAAATCTGAATAAACCTGCATATGCGAACTACTTGAAGTATACTGACAACAGAAATAAGGGAAATAAGCTAAGTAGCACTAAAAGCAAAATTAAAGAATCTGCAACATAACTTAAAAGGTAACCAGAATGTCTGGTATTATTGAGTCAGGAGGGAAAAGTAGGGGGTAGGGAGAGAAGGAGGGAGGAAAGAGGGAGAGGGAGAGGGAGGGAGGGAGGGAGGGAGGGAAGAGAAGAGAGAGAAGTCGAGCGCAACCAGCCTGAAAGGAAAAGGCTAGCATTGATTTATTTTTCTACAATATTAAACCTTGAATTAGAAAAGATCATAGAGCTTCTGAACTTTGTAAAACTAAGACTCTATTCTTACTTGGTGTTTCCATTTCCATACATTCCTGATCTTTTGTATTGATGAACAGGACCATTATCAGGTATCAAGGAATGGATTGAGAATTTATAATAAAGGTTCTGGAAATGGAAAGGAAAATGGGATAGGGACTGAGACTGGGAAATATTCTATCAATGGACAACAGGTGGGAAAGTGATAATACTTTTACTTCTATAAATGGTGTCATGGAAATAATCCTAGCTTTGGAACCAAACAAATCTATGTTCTGTTTTTGGTTTTATGAGTCCTACTTGCTATCAATGTACTTACCAGGAAAACACAAACAACCTAATAAGCTAGCTTGAAGAATATGTCCAAGTACCTGCTACTTAGCAAGTACACACAATAGATTTTTTTAAATGACCATGCTGTCTTGGTATTTAAACAAAGAACATGAGACTTAAAGTTATCCTCTCTTTCAATCTCAGCATCCTCATTCAAGAAAGAGATGACTAGTTAGATACCACCTACCTATATATGCAACAATGCTGTTGTGAAATCTAAAACTGGAGGAAACCCCAAATATTCCAATTGAATATTTTAAAGTATGATTTTCTTTAAGCCAAATTCTCAACTTTGCTAGGATCTACCTCAAATTTTTGTGATGATATGTATGAAAATTCCTAACACCAAATCTTCTATAAACCAGGCTTGATCTCACAGCCTCACACCCCTTTTAAGCATAGATTGTAGGAAAAACAGTAAACAAGAATAAGTAACAGAAAATATGGAGAATTTGAGCCGCCAGTTCACACAGTTCATCTGTCCCTTCTCCCTTTACTTGGATTTAGTATCAAATACATCTATTTAAATTTCTAATGACATACAGATAGACTAATTCAATGTTATGATTCTGTGGGTTAGGTAATACCCATTTTGTTGTTAACACCTGAGTCTTGTAATAACTTGGTATGCCCACCATTACATAGCATTTAATTCTCATAAACCTGGTACCCAAGCCAGATCCTGCTTGAATGCAATACTGTTAGCAAAGGACACTATGGCCTTGTCAAAAACTCTGCTTGGCATCACAGATATGCCTCTAAATCACAGTTATGTGGGATACCTGAGTCTAACTGGACAAGCCATACAAGGCACAAGGTCAGCTTGCAATATAGCCTGGACCTTTTACCACCTTTCCTAGAACTCAACCTCACTAACCTTTCATTGTTGCCCACTGAATGCTTTAGAGGTTACCAAGGACTGGACAGAAATAGGATACTTAAATGTTACTTCCCAAACTCAAGTATCATGTTTCTCTATCTTTGTGGAATATGGAAAAAAATAAACAACTGTCTCATTCTCTTACTTAATTTCTTTCTTGTTTTGAGACAGGGTTTCCCTATGTATCTCTCATTAGTCTTGAACTCAGATATCTACCTTCTTCTGCTTCCCAGGTGCTAGGACTAAAAAGTTTGCACTACCATACTCAACCCTTCTTGTCTCTCTTATTTTCAAAGAATCATTCTAACATCCTTTATTTAAACTTGTGACTGAGAGACTTGTTGAGTAAGAGAAGGGAGGGAAGGGTTAAGGGACAGGGAGGAGAAAAGAGGGAAGGAAGGAAGGAAGGAAGGAAAAGAAGGAAAGGAAGGAAGGAAGGAAGGGAGGGAGGAAGGGAGGGAGAATAAGTATGTGCAGATGTCATGAGACAGGGACAACCACGCAGAGTTGGTGCTCCTCACCTTACATTCTAGGGGCTGAGCTCATCGAGATTAAATTGTAAGAAACTTTTACCTGGTGAACCATCTCATGGGCCCCAAAAAAACCTTTCCTGATGTGGTAGCCCCACCTCCAACCCAACTTTTCACAGGGTTTATCTACTACACACATTTAAATCTAAGGTGCTTGTATTTTCTAATCACAAGGTTTACTTAGCCTTACAGTATCTTTCCTTTTTCTCTGTACGTAAATAAATGCAAACCAAGTGGGACCGTCCCAACTCACAGGAAAAGGCAAGCCATCTGTCAGTTCAAAGCTGCTTGCTACCAGGATTTACATGAATTTGTTTCCATTATCAAACCTACGGGGGAAATCCTTTGCAATACTGCTAATATCCTAAGTGATCAATGAAAAACAAAAAATGTTTCTTAAAACTAAAACCTAGTACTGACACCAGTAAGATCAATGAAAAAAAAAATCCTTAAAAATAAAACCTAGTACTACTAACACCAGTATGAAAAACTGGGCAATCTTCTCTGTTGCTTGAGTAAAACAGGCAACCCAAGCCTTAAAACACATCTAGTCAGTGACTTTATATTCAAAGTAATCTGACAGAAGGTAGGAAATTTACATAAGTGTGACTGTAAGAGCCTTATAATTCACTTAGCATAAAAAATAAAATTTGCATTTCTCTGATCACCTGTAAGACCGATTCTTTCTAGTTTACTGGCTTTGGTCCTTCTTTGAAAGGTTTTATGCCCATTTTCTCATTGGGATATTCATTTCTTCAACTGACTTAGCATAAAAGATATTGACTATTTTGGGTTACAAATATTTTCTCCAGCTTGTCATGTCCCATGACTCCCCCACACAACTAAGCTTACTTGTGGTATTACAAAATTGTGGCATATAAAAACAGCACATAATTAACATAATTTGGTGAGTTTAGATGGATCCATACACTCATTTTACCATGACCACATTCCAGGTAAAAAGCATATCATCCCCAAGTTTCCTTGTGGCCCTTTGTATATGTGTGTGTATTAAGAACACTTAACATAAAAGTTTATCCTCAACAAAATTCTTAAAGTAACTGTATTTACCAGTAACTGTAAGTTCTAAAACTTATCCTTTTTATTTTCAAATAGGGTATCACTGTGTAGCACTGAACTTGTGGTTCTTTTGCTTTGGTCTCCTAAGTGCTAGGACTTGACATGAGCCACCATACCCAACTTTTTACTCACTCGTTTTGCTAAATTTATACATAGCCATAGAGCAATTCCCATTCCCTCCCCTGATAACCATCATTCATTCTGTTGCCTACTTACATACCTTTTGACTATTTTAGATGCCCCATAGTAGAGGAATCATGCAGTATTTGTTCCTCTGTAATTAACTTACTTCACCTTTCATTCTTCGGGGGATGGGGGGGGTTAATTTTAAAAATATTTAAATTCTTCAACTTCATAATAAAAAACCCCCAAATAACCCAATTTTAAAGTGGGCAGAGGAATTTGAAAAGACTTTTTTCAAAGACATATAAATGGCCAAATGGCACATACATAGGTACTCAACATCACTAATAATCAGGGAAATGCAAATCAAAATCATAATGAGATATTACCTCATACCTGTTAGAATGGCTATTGTCATGTGTCCTTTTATTTTGGATATGGTATTTTACATTTCCATTTTGGTATTTTGTCCTTTGCTTTAATGCTTGGAAGGGCAATCCCCACCTAAGACAAGGTAAACATTCACCTGTATGTTCTACTTCTCCTATAATTTCTTTTAAAAATATCTGACTTTTGATGACTTATCTACAATTTACTTCAGTGAAACAGTCCCCCACACCATCCCACCCAAATCAAAAGTAATTGTCTTGGTACATTTTATTAACTAATACTGTTCTTTCCCACAATATATAATCCCTCTATTAAGTTCTTATGTATGCTAGATTGTCCTGATTTTCAATTCTCATATAGATTATTACACTGATGGCACTGTCTTGTATTAAAAAAAAAATCTTAATTCCTTAAGATGTTTTTATTCTTCACTTTCAAATGATATAATAGTCATCAAAATTTATAGATATCAAAACACACTGAAAACAAAATCAAATGAAAACTTACAGTGACAATATTAATATGCTCAATATACGGCATTTAGTAAAAACAATGATATTCCAATGTCAAAATACAAAATAAAAGATAGAAGACAAATATAAGTCAATGATCTTACAAAACAAAACAGAACAAAAACTCTAAGTTCTAATAGCTATAATCAATTTTGATTCTACATCTGTCTTCCATTGTCATACTGTCTTTCAATGCTTATATTGTAGCCCGAGAGTCCCTGTCAGGGACCAAATGCCTACAAAGTACTGTTCACTATTCATTTTTCCAGTGGTCATTTAGCTACTAACTTTTAATCAAAAGACGTTAAAATGGTAAGGTAGTATTATTTTATTTTGTAGTGTTCAGGATGGAACCCAAGGCCTCAGGCATGCTAGGCAAACACTCTACAACAGAGCTATTCCTCTTATTTTCATAATTGACTATAGTAACACTTTGTATTAATTGGACATATTTATCTGGAAGATCAGAACTGCTGAAATGGTCACAATGATTTTTTTCCCTGAAATAAAGAAAACACACAAAGCAAATTTGGATACTCACAGCCTCAGTAGGTGTCTTTTTCAGTTTAGTCCTGTCTACTTTCATGTTTTCAGTTTTCTGCTTTAAGATCTGCAAAGAAAACCCCCAAAGTAATGAGAACATAAAGTTACAGGAAATCTACAATTCTACAGTCTTATAGAGATACAAATATTAGATGAAGAGTATGCAAGATACCTAGCGTATGTAACACTAGAATTATGTTAATGTGATGGTATGGATATGAGACAGAATAGACAGAGTATATTTAGATAAAACTAACCTGTTACAATAAACCCAAAACCAAATTAAGCCTAAACAAAACAAAAACCCTTTTTTTCCTCTCCTATTGTAAAAATTTCAAATACTTTATTGACAGTTAAGTATGCAAGGTTTTTGGATACCTCGGGATGGAAAAACTCACCATAAGCCTCTAGTTATAGGAGGGAGGAAAGATTCTGGGAATTTAACCAAAGTTTTAAGGATGTACACAAACATTTAACATCATTAATCTATATTGCATGAGTAAGTACTAAAGTGAAAAATGAGAAAGTACCCAAATAAGATGTTTAAAGTTGTAATTTAAATCTAATTATTTTACGTGTGTTTTGTTCATATGTATGTATGTACATCATAGAGGCCAATGGATCCCCTGGAACTAAGGATGGTTGTAAGCTACCGTATAGGTACTATGAAAAAGTGATCTTAACTGTTTTCTCTTCAGCTCTAGGATTGGTTTTTAAATTGACTACATAACTGCATACAAATACATAACAGGAGTTTGTGAAAAAGTAAAATATATATATATATATATATATATATAAATCTACTGATTCAGGCATCGTGGTTACACCTATAACTCCAGACTGAAGCAGAAAGATCAATGGGAATTCATGGCTAGGTTGGGCAACAGATAAAAAGAAATAAGCAACTAAATAAAAATCTAGGTCTAAAGAAAATACTGTAGAAAGGAAATGAATAAAATACCACTTAATACAGGACAGCCAGGGCTACACAGAGAAACCCTGTCTCGAAAAACCAAACCAAACAAAGCGCTTAACAATGCCTCCATCAGACTGCCTAAAGTCTGTAGGACATTTTCTTGAATGGTGATATCCCTGGTAGTCCTGGAGTGTACAAAAAGGCTGAGCAGGACAGAAAGAGCAAGCCAGTAAATTCTCTCCATGGTCTCTGTCTGGTTCAGTACATGACTCTAGATTCATGTTTGAGTTCCTTCCCTGACTCCTTTTAACTAACAATGTGGTTAATTGTTAGACTGTATAATGTGGACACCCCCCCAACGCAGTGTTAATTCACAGCTAAACACAATAATCACATCTGATGGTTTTAGCAAATGTGCCCTTTAGCAGGAAGATAAATTGAGTCTTAACAAAGACAACTTTTTGTAGGAAACAATGTGTAAGACACTACTAAAGATGTCCTGAGAGTACAATCACTTTTGTAAGACCAAGTAATTTGGAAGGCCCCAAAATAGGTGACAACCTAATCAGACCCATGTAATGCCTGTAACATTTAATAACAGTAAGTCCTTACAGATACACTCCTCAGGGCTGGTGAGATGGCTCAGCAGTTAAGAGCACTGGATGCTCTTCCAGAGGTCCTGAGTTCAATTCCCAGAAACCACATGGTGGCTCACAACCATCTGTAATGAGATCTGATGCCCTCTTCTGGTGTGTCTGAAGACAGCTACAGTGTATTCTAAATAAATAAATCTTAACCAAAAAAAAAAAAAGAATACCTGATCAAAGTGTGGTAAGAAACCAACACTTCTCCTACTATCAAAGAGGACACTGCACAGTGGTAGAGGTAGATTTCAGGCACTTCAGAAAGACCTGGTGCTAACTAAGGTAACTAACCATGAATACATACATATTCTAGTTAGCTTCTGTCCGAATTACCTGTTTTGCTTACATCTATTCAATCAATGGGTATTAAGGAAGAGTTGGTAAAAATATTAAGAATATTACAAAGTTTATTATTTTGTTTTAAATGATAGGCACATAATATTTAAATATTTATGAGTCCATGTCATTTTTGACACACATAAATCAAGGTTAACAGCATACTATCTTCAAATATTTACCACCCAAAATATTTGGTTTAGACAGTATTTGACCACTAAATGACATTTTTCTATAACTAATATTTAGGAATATATAACTACAAATTCCCTTTTAAAATTACCTTATCATCTAACACCAACAAGATAACTCCCATTAACAACTTCAAAATACCTAAAATAAAGCCAACTAGATTCTGACAACAATCTTAACCACGGGGTAGAAACCATATACTTAACAATTTGTACACTTGCCGGGCAGTGGTGACGAACGCCTTTAATCCCAGCAGTTGGGAGGCAGAGGCAGGCCGATTTCTGAGTTCGAGACCAGCTTGGTCTACAGAGTAAGTTCCAGGACAGCAAGGGCTACACAAAGAAACCCTCTCTTGAGGGAAAAAAACAAAAAACCAAAAAACCAAAAAAACCAATTTGTACACTCCCAGGTTTTGTTGTTGTTGTTGTTTTCTTACAAAAGATTTTACTGTTAACACTACTAGATCTCCTTATTGGAGATACTTATTTGTAGAGAAGCAATCAAATTGCTTTTGCTATCAGCTCCAACATTATAGAACTCAAGTATAATGCATATTATGGTACATTTTCCCTTTAGAATGAATGAGGAACCCAAAGTTTACTCCTCACTTTATTCAAAGACAATGTTAGAAGTTCTAGCCCTTAACAGTCAGTACAACACACAAAAGAAAGTAACAGGCATACTGACTAGAAAAGAATACAACCCTCCCTATTTCTAGACAAGTATTATATATATTTTAAATCCCACACTTATAAAGCACATCCCAAAATGGCCAAGCAGATGATTTAGTGATAAAGGCACTTGCAGTATAAGCACAAGAACATGAATCCAGTTCCCCAGAACCCCAGTAAAAGCCTAACTACAATACAGTGACTAGGGCAGGTAAGGCGAAAACAAGCAAATGCTGGGGACTCACTGGTCAGTCAGTCCACCAGAAGTAGAAAATCTCAGGTTCAGTCAGAGACTCAGTATTAAAAAATATGATGGAGAACAATAGAGCAAAGCACTCAAAGCTGAACTCTGCTTCTATATACATATGCGCTGGTGAACACTATACAAAAGCACTCATAATATATAACATCCTCAAGATTCAACATGGTAGTGATGTCAAATCTCCTAAAATACAAGTTTAACACTATTCCTACTCAAATCCCAGTAAGACTCTTGAGAGTAAAGCTGAACTATTCCAAAATGTGTATAGAAAAGCAAAGGAATGACAATAGCAGAAACAACTTGAAACAATAAAACTGACAAATCACTATTTTTGACAGTTCACATGTATGTTTACATAAAATAAATTTAGTTTTCAAGCCCCATTCCTTGTAAATCTGCACTTTCCATTCCTGCTGGAACCCCTTCTTCCCAGCAAGACCACTCCTACTTTCATTATTTCTTTTTGTGTGTGCCCCACTGAGCTGAAATTAAAAGCATTGGTGGGAGGCTATTTGCTGAAGCAAGAACAATTCAACAACAGCTAGACTACTGAAGAAAATGACATGCCACTCCCAACAATCCTTAACTTGCCAACAGTCCAGGGGAGGGGAGATTGTCTGGTCTCATGGGTGAATCACTATTTTTGGAGACAGAGTATCGCTATGTAGAGTCAGTTAGTCCCCCTGAGGTTATAGGATAACAAGCATGCAAAGCCCAATCTAACCTAGGGGGTAGGTCAAACAGCTTTTTATCTCAGCTATACCTTAGAAAATTTAAACTGTCTGTGTGCTCACGTGCACCTGTGTTATGCATACATGTGGACGTCAGAAAACAACTTGGCAGGAGTTGGTTTCTTTCCTTCCACCATGTAGGGTTGAGGGGTTGGATTCAAATTGTGGGGCTAATTCTCAGTTTTTCGTTTGGTTGGGTTTGAAGGAGTTTTGTTGTTTTAAATGAAAATAAAGCCCTGCTCTGACTGTCCTGAAACTATGTATACCAGGCTGGCCTTGAACTCTGAAGACCCACCTGCCTCTGTTTCTTGAATGATAGGCTTAAACATGCAACACCATGCCTAGAATATCAACTACTAACTTTTCTGGCTTTTTCAAACAGGGTCTCTGTGTATCCCTGGATGTCCTGGAATTCTTCTAGGTAGACCAGCCTGTCCTTGAACTCAGAGATCAACCTATTTCTGCCTCCCAAGTGCTAGGACTAAAGGCTTGTACCACTACTCCTGGCTAGTCACTATTTTTTGTATTAAACTTTAAGCTAACAGATACAAACCATGTTTTTATAATCCCCAACATATTTCGAATTATGCATAAATTGTAGTATTGCTAAAAGAGGTAATAACATTAAGGTACTGCCTCACACGCATTTTTTTGGGTGTGGAGAAAACACCTAAAATCGACTCTCAACAATTTTCATATATCCATTAACTATTGTCATCATGTTGTATATAATGTTCCTGGAATTCATTCCTCCTAAACTGAAATCTTGTATTCTTTAGCTAGTATTTCCCAAACCCCTAGCAAATACTATTACTACCATTCTATACTTTCTGTATCATCTTACAGAACATAAAGATACTGTGTACACGCGCGCGCGCGCGCGCACACACACACACACACACACACACACACACGGTGGGGGGGGGGAGGCAGACATGTGTATCAATAAAATAGACTAAAAACCCAGATACACAAATACACCCAAGTGACATCAAGGAAGCATGTTAATAAAAGTTGTCAGAACAAGAATATATCCATATACAAAGTGATAATCTATGACCCAAGTACCATAGAACAAAAAAGAAAACAGGTTAATTCCTTGTGTCCTATCAGATCATAAAAGAATTAAAGCAGAATTCAACAAGAGAAACTACAAAAATATTTGGGGACTAAATGATACATTCTGAAGTAACAGTGAGCCATCCAAGAAATTGAGAGGAAAATTTAAAATTCCTAGACACAAACAAAATGAGAACCTATTAGAACCTCCCTTCTAAGACAAAGCCAAGGCAGTCCTAAGAGGAAAATTTATAGTACTCATTAGAAATTGGAGGGAGATCAGGTGTAGGAGAGCTGTGGAGAGAGGGCCAGGAAAGTTAAAGGAGATGGGGTGTGGGGGGCAATTTCTAGGAAGTGCCAGAGACCTGGGAAGGTTCCAGGGAGTCTATGAAGGTGACTCTACCTGAGACTCCTAGCAGTGAGGGATATGGAGCCTGAAAAGGACACTTCCCTGTCTGTAGCCAGGCAGGGCTCCCAGTGGAGCAATAGAGTCACCAACCCACCCAAAAAACTTTCAACCCCAAATTTATCTTGTATACAAGTAATATGGAGAGGAGGTGGAGCAGAGACAAATGGAACAGCCAACAAATGACTGGCCCAACTTTCGACCCATCCCATGGGCAAGCACCAATCCCTGACACTATTAATAAATCTCTCTGTTAATGCTTGCAGACAGGAGCCTAGCATAACTGTCCTCTGAGAGGCTCCACCCAGCAGCTGACAGAAACAGATGCAAAGACCCACAGCCAAACATCGGATGAAACTAGCAGAGTCTTGTAGATAGGAACTCCATAGAAAGACTAACAGAGTCAACTACCTTGGACTCTTGGGGACTCCCAGAGACTGAACCAACAAACAAAAAGCATAGAAGGGCTGGACCTACGTCGCACACACATATTTAGCAGATGTATAGCTGTATAGCTTGGTCTTCATATGGGTCCCTCAACACCTGGAGCAGGGGTAATCCTGCCTGATGCCTGCTTGTGGATTCTGTTCCCCTAACCGTCTTGTCTGACCTCAGTGGGAGAGGATGCACCTAGTACTTCAGTGATGTGAGGTGCCAGGATAGGATGGTACCAAGAGGGGACCTCCTGGTTCTGAGAGGTGAAGAATGGGGTATGTGGGAGGCAGGACTGTGAGGGGTGTGTGTGTGTGTGTGTGAACAGGATGTAAAGTGATTGAATAAATAATATTATATAAATATTATGTATATATTATATATAATTTATTATATAAAGTTATTGAATAATATTAATGAATAATAAATAAAAAGTGAGAAATCCCAAAAACAATCTAACAAAGCACATCAAGACTCTCAAAAAACTGCCAATCCAAAAGCCAGTACATGGCAAGGAGTAATGAATATTAGGGAAGAGATTAATGAAATAGGCTGAAAGAATACATTAAAAAAAAAACCCAACCAAATAAAATTAGATGGTCGTTCTCCTTATACATTAGTCAGAAATTGATCAAAGACCTTAATTTAATCCCCCAAACTCAAACAGTCAGACAGAAACATAGGAATCTAATTTTATTTGGTTGACTTTTGTGTATCATTCTTTCAGCCTATTTCATTAATCTCTTTCCTAATCTATATTATTCCTTGCTATTTAATGGCTTTTGGATTGGCAGGTTTTGAAAGCCTTGATGTGCTTCATTAGATTATTTGACGTCTCTCACTTTTTTCCATTAATTTACTTAAGTATTTTTAAAATATTTGTTTCTGGGAGCTACAAAATGAAGTAAAAGATGCACATATTGGGAAGGAAGATGTATCTTATCATTTCATCTATGTAGAAAATCCAAAAGGTATACCCAATGGCCACAAAGAAAAACTCCCTCCTGAAACCTCCAGAATACAAGGTTAATATACAAAAATTGCTGTTACATATGCTACCATGAACAACTGGATTTGAAATGAAAATCATTTATATAAGCATCTAAGAATACTTAAATATCAATGTATTAAAATATGTTCAAGATCGAGGAAGGAAACTACAAATCACTAGTGTGGTACTAGTCAATTAAAAAAAAAAAAAAAAAACCACCAGACCAATGGAACAGAAAATGGAGCCCAAAAATAGCACCCTATGAATTTGGTCAACTTTGACAAAGAATCAAAGGCAATATATGCATGAGGGATTTAAAAAAAAAAAAAAACAAACCAAAGGTACTAGACTAGCTATGCACCCACAAGCATCATAAAAACGTAAGACAAAACATAAAAAGAAAAACAACACACACAACAACTACACATTCTTCAGAAACTGCAACTCAAAAAGGATCTCAGACCTATCTATCTACAAAATGTAAAATAATACATCTCCAAGAAGAGCTAGATGATACAGGTTTTGGTGATGATGTTCCAAATTATAACCAAGGATGTCATCCAAGAAAGAAAGAAAAATTAATACATTCTCTTTTAAATAGAAAAAAAAAAAAACCAGCTAGCTACCATGAAGAAAATATTTGCTTAAAGGCATCAAGGTAGCTAGGACATGGCTCACAGGTAAAGTGCTTGGTTCAATCTAAAGTAGCAGTAGACAGAGTAAAGACATAGAAAATAATAATTCAAACTACGCAAAGAACAGAAAAATCAACAAAATTAAACCAATATAATTGCTAACGAACACCTTACCAGAAAGATATACAGACAGAAAATTAACTAATGAAAAGATGCTAAACGGGCTGGAAAGATGGGTCAGTGGTCAACAGTACAATTCCCAGCAACCACATGGTGGCTCACAACCATCTGTAATGGGATCTGATGCCTGCTTCTAATGTGTCTGAAGACAGTGACAATGTACTCACATATATAAAAATAATTTGGGGGGGCATCATTTGGCTGAATGGCCAGCTCCACTCCTGTATTTTATTATGGTAAAATTTTTTTTTGGATATTTACTTTATTTACATTTCAAATGTCTTCCCCTTTCCAGGACTCTCCTTCAGAACCCTCCTATCCCATCCCCCTTCTCCCTGCCTCTGTAAGGGTGGTCCTCCACCCACCCACTCCAGTCATCCCTCCTTAGCATTCCCCTATACAGGGCCATAGAACACCCTCAGGCCCAATGGCATCTCCTCCCCCTGATGGTAGTATTATGTTCATTTTTCTGAGGGTCCACCAAACTGGATTCCAGAGACGTTGTATCTTCTTGGATTCCCACCAGTAATGGAGGAGTGTTCCACATCCTTGCCAGCATCTGCTGTCACCTGAGTTTTTGATCTTAGCCATTCTGACTGATGTGAGGTGGAATCTCAGCGTTTTGATTTGCATTTCCCTGATGACTAAGGATGTTGAGCATTTCTTTAGGTGCTTCTCAGCCATTCGAGTTTCCTCAGTTGAGAATTTTGTCTAGCTCTGTTCCTCATTTTTTGATAGGGATATTTAGATCTTTGGAGTCTAGCTTCTTGAGTTCTTTATATACCTTGGATATTAGCCCTCAATCAGACGTAGGATTAGTAAAGATCTTTTCCCAATCTGTAGGTTGCCGTTTTGTCCTATTTACAGTGTCCTTTGCCTTACAGAAGCTTTGTAATTTCATGAGGTCCCATTTGTTGATTCTTGATCTTAGAGCACAACCCATTGGTGTTCTGTTCAGGAACATTTCCCCTGTGCCCATGTGTTCGAGACTTTTCCCCACTTTCTCTTCTATTAGATCCAGTGTATCTGGTTTTATGTGGAGGTTCTTGATCCACTTGGACTTGAGCTTTGGACAGGGAGATAGGAATGGATCAATTCACAATCTTCTACATGTAGACCGCCAGTTAATCCAGCACCATTTGTTGAAGATGCTGGTTTTTTTTTTTTCCACTGGATGGTTTTAGCTCCTTTGTCAAAGATCAAGTGACCATAAGTGTGTGGGTTCAATTCTGGGTCTTCGATTCTATTCCATTGATCTACCTGCCTGTCACTGTACCAATACCATGCAGTTTTTATCACTATTGATCTGTAGTACATAGCTTGATGTCAGGGATGCTGATTCCCCCAAAAGTTCTTTTATTGTTGAGAATAGTTTTTGTTATCCTGGGTTCTTTGTTATTCCATATGAATTTGAGAATTGCTCTAAGTCTATGAAGAATTGAGTTGGGATTTTGATGGGGATTGCACTGAATCTGTAGACTGCTTTTGGCAGGATGGCCATTTTAACTATATTAATCCTGCCAATTCATGAACATGGAAGATCTTTCCATCTTCGGAGATCTTCTTTGATTTCTTTCTTCAGAGACTTGAAGTTCTTATACAGATCTTTCACTTGCTTGGTTAGTATTTTATATTGCTTGTGACAATTGTGAAGGGTGTTATTTCCCTAATTTCTTTCTCAGCCTGTTTAGCCTTCAAGTATAGGAAGGCTACTGATTTAATTTTATATCCGGCCACTTTGCTGAAGTTATCAGCTGTAGCAGTTCTCTGGTGGGGTTTTTCAGATCACTTAAGTATACGATCATATCATCTGCAAATAGTGATATTTTGACTTTTTCCTTTCCAATTTGTATCCCCCTTTGACCTCATTTTGTTATCTAATTGCTCTAGCTAGAAATTCAAGTACTATATTAAATAGGTAGGAAGAGAGAAGGCAGCCTTGTCTAGTCCCTGATTTTAGTGTGATTGCTTTGAGTTTCTCTCCATTTACTTTGATTTTTGGCTACTGGTTTGCTGTATATTGCTTTTACTTTTACTATGGTTAGGTAGGGACCTTGAATTCCTGATCTTTCCAGACTTTCATCATGGAGGGATGTTGAATTTTGTCAAATGCTTTTTCAGCATCTAAAGAAATGATCCTGTGGGGTTTTTTTTCCTTCAGTTTGTTTATGTAGTGGATGGATTTCCAGGTATTGAACCATCCCTGCATCTCTGGGATGAAGCCTACTTGATCGTGGTGAATGATTGTTTTGATGTGTTCTTGGATTTGGTTTGTGAGAATTTTATTGAGTATTTTTGCATCGATATTCATAAGGGAAGTTGGTCTGAAGTTTTCTTTCTTTGTTGGGTCTTTGTGAGGTTTTGGTATCAGTGTAACTGTGGCTTCATAGAACAAATTAGTGTTCCTTCTGTTCCTATTTTGTGGAATAGTTTGAAGAGTATTGGTATTAGAGGTCTTCTTTGAAGGTCTGATACAATTCTGCACTGAACCCATCTGGTCCTGGGCTTTTTTTGGTTGGGAGACTTTTAATGACTGTTTCTATTTCTTTAGGGATGCCTGCTTCTGATGTGTCTGAAGACAATGACAGTGTACTCACATATATAAAAATAAGTAAATCTTAAAAAGAAAAGATGCTACACAACAAGAGACTGTGATAATCAGCTGTGAGATTTCACTATACCTGTTACAATGACCAAACCCAAAACACTGACAGAGTGTTAGCAAGAATGTAGAACAAGAACTCTTTTAGATTGCCTGGAAGATGGCTAAAATGGCTTTATATATTCATATTTACATATTCATAAAACATGACATAGTATTTGCCCAAAGGAGATAAAAATTTATATCAACATAAATACTGGTATACAACTCTGCAGGTTTATTTGTAACTGTCAAACTTTGGGAAAACCTATTCTTTGGTAAAGAAACTATGGTGTTATCAGACAAAGGAATATTTAGTACTAAATGAGCTATCAAGAAATAGACACGGAAAAAATCTCAAACTCTGGTTACTAAACAAAAGTGAATGACAGGCAAGATATATAGAGCCTTTAATCTCAGTGCAGAAGCAGGTGGATCTCCAGAGCTACATAGTGAGACAATAAAGAAATGAAATGTCAACCTGAAGAACAAGCCATAAACATAATAGACAACTCTAATTATATGGTGTTCTGGGAAAATATAGAGATAATAAAAAAAGGGGGGGTGGGGACAAGGACTACTGAATGCCAGGAGTTAGTGAATAGAGTACAAAAATTTGTTTTTTTTTAAAGATTTTTTTTATTTATATATATGATGAGTACAGTTTAGCTGTTTTCAGACATACCAGAAGAGGGCATCAGACCCTGTTACAGATACCATGGTGAGCCACCATGTGGTTGCTGGGAATTGAATTCAGGACTTCTGGAAAAGTAATCGGTGCTTTTTTTTAGCTGCTGAACCATCTCTTCTCCAGCCCAGTATAAAATAATTTTAAGGCAGTGAAATTATTCCATATGATAGGTTAAATACATGCTATTATACAGTCAAGCCCCCAAAATTTCTAATGACAAGGGCAAAATCAAATGTACACTATAATCTTTGGATGATTCACTAACTGTAACAAATATGCCATTCTAGTGAAGGATTGATGATAGTGTAGAATCATTTACATGTGTGGGGACAAGGAGTTACTAATTCTTTGAGACAATGTTTCTCTACATGGCCCTGACTATCCTGGAACTCAGAGACCCACATACCTCCCATGTGCTGGAACTCAAGATACATGTCAATTCAACAATTCCTGTTCAATTTCTATGTGAATGTGTTCAATAAGAGATAATGCACCTAACCCTCAAGAGACTGGAGGCCCCAGAGAGTTTAGAGTACAGGTGGGGTGGAGGGGTAGGGACATCCTCATGGAGACAAGGGGTGAGGAGGAGGTATAGGATGTGAACAGTCAGAGGGTGGACAGGGAGGGGGAATCTGGAGTGTAAAAAAAAAGAAGAAAAATCTTCCAAAGAACAAAGTACCAAGGACCTTACCCACTAAATAAAATAAATATATAATGATCATTTCACTGTTATTTACTAAAAACTGTAGATAAGATCACTGGTAAAATCTCCCCAGAAATAAGCATCCGGCTCTAATTAAAACTGTTTTGACTACAGATACTGTATTATTCAAGTGTCTGGAACAACATAAAAGCCAGGAAATGCAGAAAGCAATTTACTGAAAGAGTTATCTAGTAGCTCAGAGAACTGACAGTAGCCTAGATCTACATTCTGAAAATTCTAGAATTTAAGAAAGCCAGGTAACCATATCCAAGGGTTGGACACAAAAGCAGTTTAGTTGGGGTGCTTCTGAATGCAATACCAGACTTCAGATGCCTAAAAGTTACTGGTGGGATCTGTAAATCATCTCAGGTCCCAAATTCCAAGTATGAGCTGGGCAGTGGTGTTGCACGCCTTTAGTCATAGCACTTAGGAGAAAGAGGGAGGTAGATCTCTGTGAGTTCAAGGCCAGCCTGGTCTACAGAGTGAGTTCCAGGACAGCCAGGGCTACACAGAGAAACCCTGTCTCAAAAAAAAAAAAATTTCCAAGTATGAGCATGCTAAAGCATGCTCCTCCCTGACACATACCAGGAGCCAAAACGAGTAAGAAGAACAAAGAGATGCTCCCTATAACCAGTGAACAGTCCGTTTTCTACCATTTAACTGAAGAAATACTAATAGTTAAAAAATAAATGAAAGATAGCAGTGTCCTTGAGATACCAATTAAAATTCTGAAGTTTTGTTCCCAGTTCAAAGCTACTATTCCAACAGGAAGGAGAATATTTACTTAGTGCTCACTATAAGCCAAACAACACCCTGTTTTTAAAAGAAATGTTATGAGCACTTAAGTACTCTGCCAGGCTGACAAACATACTTAATGATTCTAAAAACAACTTGGTTTAAGGAAGGCCACAACAGTGTTTACAAGTGGTGCCTACTTGGTATCTAAAAATTCATGTATTCTAAAGAATATACTTTTAAACATGCCAGTTAGAGACTTAATGTATTATTACTTCATAAACAAATATTCTTATTTAGAGACAGAAAACTAAGGCCCAGAGGAAAATCAGCACCTTGTCTGGTTAGTGAATATTGAGAGATTAGATTTTAACTACTGTACACTGTCACAAATAAAGAGAATGGTTATCGGGGAATGGATTCTATCTTACAGGCCAAACAAATGAAAACTCCATTATACCAAAACTCTCAACAAAAAGAAGCTAGCTTTTAAAAACAAATTTCTGGAAATGTTTTGCTGCTTTTGTTGGGTCAGAACATAATTATTACATATCAAACAACCTCTCTGTTCAAGCGGTTCTTCTTAAATTTTGCTTGGGAAGATACAGAACTATTAAGAAAATGAATGAATTATTAACAACCACCAATGCTACTACTTAAACACTGTCATTTAATCATCTATTTTTTTCTGCTTCATCATTCTCCCAACCTTCATTTACCATTGAAGTTTAAATATTGTTTACATCAAGAACAAGTGTGTACAACTAAAATACATGGAGTAGGGAGCTGGAGAGATGGCTCAGTGAATAAAAGTGCTTGTTATAGAAGTCTGATAGCCTGAGTTCATATCCCTGAACCCAAGAAAAGCTAGGTGCACTAATGTTTCTATAATCCTAGCAGTTCTGTTCGGAGGGAGACAGAGTTGTCTACTGGCTGGAATATTCAGTATAGTGACAAACAAGAGACTTTGCCTTAAAAAAAAAAAAAGGAAGACCACAGACTCCTGAAAGTTGCCCTCTGACATACACACATTCTCATATATTCTCTCTCTCTCTTTCTCTCTCTTTCTCTCTCTCTCTCTCTCTCTCTCTCTCTCACACACACACACACACACACCCCACACACACAGGAGAGTGGGGGGAGAGGGAGGGGGGGGAGAGAGAGAATATGAATGAATCAGCTCAACAGGGGACACCTGTAGTTCTCAAATAGGCCTCAGTAGAACTTGAGTGCATGGGTATGTATCATTTCTACTCAGTATGGTTCAAGGATCAGCAGCAATGATGATTTCAGGACCCACTTGGAAGTGAAGAACCAGAAACTGTATTTTAGTTAAGATCCTTAGATGGTTTCTATATTAAAGTTTAAGAAGCACAGGAACAAGCCTGGTGGAGTGGCGTGGCATAGACCTTAATCCCAGCAGGCAGAAGCAGGCATACCTCTGTGAGTTCAAGGCCAGACAGGCCTTGCAACCCGGACCATAAAAAGAAACCCATAATAATAATAATAATGAATGAATGAAAGAAAGAAACGGCAGCACCAAGACAGGAAGATCTTGACTTGACTTCAAGGCCAGTCTGGACTATATAACAAAACTCACTGAAAGGCTAACATAACTGAAAGATTCCACATAATCCCTGTGACAGCTGTGGGTAGAAAATAATCTAGCCTCTCGTTACATTAACATAAAAAGGAGTACTTAAGAGTTTTGAATAGCACAAATACTAAGATCATATTCTACCAAATCTCTTAAATCTTTACTAGGAAACCTCCTTGACAATTAATGAGAAAATATCTACCATAGGGTTGGTACGTTGAAAAACAAAACAAAATAAAAAAAAAAAAAACCAACCTAACTGGACAGTTGCACACAGGGATTCAGTTATTAAGACAGCACACACAAGACCTGTGCAAGTGCCAGGCAGTGGTGGCACACACCTTTAATCTCAGCACTCTGGAGGCAGAGGCAGGTGGATTTAAGAGTTGGTGGCCAGCCTGGCCTACATAGTGAGTTCCAGGACAGCCAGGGCCACACAGAGAAACCATGTCTCGAAAAACAAAAAAAAAACAAAAAAAAAAGGGGGGGGGGAAAGACCTGTGCAAGCTCAAGACAAACAAAATCCCAAAATGAAGAGTAGGAGGCAGGCATGAAACTCCACCACTAACTGAGATGCTATTGGCATTTGGTAGCTGCTGGGAGAGTCAGGTTTCTTTAATGGTGGGTAGAGGTTGACAACATCCAGGAAACACCCAATACCCAAGTATAGCTGGGCAATACAAATTAGACTCAATGAGCTATAAAAAGCATTTCAAGTTGAGTGGGGTAGGGAAGTGAGGGTGGATCTGGAAGGAGTAGGTGATTATGATAAAAATGCATTGTATAAAAGTGTCAATGAACAAATAAAAATTACAGTATTAGAATTTGCCTCTAACTGGGTGGTGGTGAATTACACCTTTAATCCCAGTACTCAGGAGGCAGAATCAGGCAGTTCTGTTTGAGGCCAACCAGGTTTACAGAAAGTTCCAGGACAGCCAGGACTACTCAGAGAAACCTTGTCTGGAGAAACTAAAAAGAATTTGCATCTTGATGGCAGAAAAATACATACTTTTATTGATGCTTTGTAATAATTTTCATTACAGAAGATTAGTGGCCCCTGAGCCAAATAACATGGACCAAATTTAAAACAGTATTATTACTTAAAGACAAATGCCTCAACACTGAGAGTACTCAATTTCTATTGGTATGTGAAAGGTACCATAAAGACAGACCACCCCCACACTCACACCCACACACCCCCCACACCCCTCCAATACACACACACACAAAGTTTAACTAAAACTGGTAACATTTAAGCAAACAAAACTAGAGAACACTAAACTCCAATCCCATAAAGTAATATACTTAATACATTTTGCCTTGTAGTGATTACTTTTGCCTTTTCCCCTTCTCTAACCAAAAAATTTAGGTAGGAGCTGCACTGACCATGTCAGAAAGCAACAAGCTGCACCTTAGAATAAAAACTAATGAAAAAGCTGGGCAGTGGTGGCGCACACCTTTAGTCCCAGCACTCAGGAGGCAGAGGCAGGTGGATTTCTGAGTTCGAGGTCTGCCTGGTCTACAGAGTGTGTTCCAGGACAGCCAGGGCTATACAAAGAAACCCTGTCTCAAAAAAACAAAATAATAATAATAATAATAATAATAATAATAATAGTGTATGAATTTAAAGAAGGGGGAGAGGTATCTGGAAGGTTTGGGGGGAGAAAGGGGAAGGGAGAGATTTTGTAAACACAATCTCAAAATATTTATTTTTTTAAAAAAAACTTTTAGAATTCCTGATCAAACCAAACAAACAAAAACACAACAAAACCCCAGCCTATTACTCGCTATTGATTGCATAGTTAACAGACATCACTGATTACCTGATTTGTTAAGGAAGACTCAGCATAATTTTTAAGACTTTCTATATGATCTACATTCCAGTTAATATACAGCCAAGATTTTACTCTACCTATCACACATTAATATCTAACCCCCATGACAGCTTGAGAGATGAAGACTGTGACCAATTTACTATGACTGAAAAGTGTCATATGGCAGGGATATGGATGCAAATTTGTTCAACTACTCTAGAGTATATAATTAATGTCCAATAGCTACGAAGTTGAAACAACCAACCACACCCACAGCCTCTCACTACAGGCACCAGTATCCCTATCCTCAGCTACATAAAATGACATGGGAGGATTGCTCAGCTAAATCTAACTATGACCTTGCAGTAAAATGAAATAACAAAACAACAAGCAGCCTTTACTCACCCCCAAAAAAATCAGGAAATTCATTTGCAGACATTGATTGGCAGTCTCATACAAAATCTGAATATACTACAATCTCAGACAAAATGTGTATGCTTCCCATACACCTTTAATCCTAGCACTCAGGAGGCAGGAGCAGGTAGATCTCTATGACTTGGAGGCCAGATTGACCAACAGCAATTTCCATGACATCCAGGGCTAAGCAGAGAAAGTGTCTCAAAAAACCAAAAGAAAAAAAAAATGTATGCTTCTCTGCATCAAAAATCACTCAAGGAAAAAGATGAAAGAAATACCAACGAAAAGTGTGACATCTCTAATGACATTATATAGGTGAGATGGTCATCTACCCTAAGATCCTTGGAAGCTGGTGATTCAGGAGTCACCTTTCTGGCCATCAATTCACAATAACAGACAAACTGGAACTGGAAGAACTAGGCAATACAAACAACATGGATAACTGAAATCTATACATTCAAATGGTGCTTAGGAATAATCCTAGTCTACATTCGTTACAAATTATCTTCTGTGTGGCCAGACTTGGTGGTAAAGATCTCTTATATAATGACTGGTGTTAGAGACTCATCTATCCTACTGTCACATCCAGTTTCTAGGATTATAAGTGCTTTCTTTACCTTTGCCCATTTCTAAAAGAAAATTAAGAAAATGCCCTTTCAACTACTATTCTTTATAAGATTTCAGAAACTTGTCTACAAAAAAAAATCCAGTCTATATCTAATAAGCAAATTTCACCACAGACAAATCAATGAGTTCAGGAAAATATTTTAATCTGTCAGAAATCAAGTCACTTAGAACTTAACTCACTTCCCCTGAAACTCCTTTTAGAAACTAAAAATACCTGGTTATACAAATACCTACCTCAGTTCTGGGGTAGAGACTGTCATACTTTTTTTTAGGCTGTAATAATGATTTGGCTGCACAGATCAGCCTTGAGAGCTGCTCTATTTGCTTTGCCAATCCATGAATGACTTAGAAACCTGCTTCAAAATAACAGGAGGAGGGAGTCGGGTATAAATAAATAAAACCACAACCACATGCTGGTTTATCTGTTAGTGGCTGGATGGCAGGTACACAGGTGTTCATTGTACCATCTCCATACATTAAAAGTATGCTAAATTAAGTCTCTATCCTGCCAGATCGCTAATCCCATCCTCACATTATTACCAAAGCAATATTCCTAAAACTCTTTGGGCAGAGGTTCCGCACGCCTTTAATCCCAGCACCTGGGAGGCAGAGACAGGCCGATTTCTGAGTTCGAGGCCAGCCTGGTCTACAGAGTGAGTTCCAGGACAGCCAGGGCTACACAGAGAAACCCTGTCTCAAAAAAACTATACACACACACACACACACACACACACATCCCTAAAACTCTAAGTTTAGCTAAAATAAGCACTAAAGCAGCACCCAAGCCCTGCATCTCTCTTACTGGCAAAATGACATATAGTATTCTTTTCATGCTTTGGCCTTGTTAAGCTTCTCAAGGTCTCCTCTCTGGCACTCAAGACTTTTAATATGTTGCCTCCTACGTATCCCTAAATTTTAAGCTGAAATGTTACTTACCTCCCTCTCTATGAGGCTGAGACACCTCTCTCAAGGTAAAGTGAAGCCCTTGTTTCCAGTTTTACCCTCAATCCACATACCATTTTACCTGACACTTTCATCACAAGTTGTGTATGATTGGCTTTGTATTATATCTGTCTTTCCATCCTTGACACCAGCATAGAAACTATCACAAGATTAAAAGATGCTTTTAAATTTTTCTCCACTCAGGAGAGGGCTGGAGAGTTGGCTTAGCAGTTAAGAGGACGGGTTGCTCTTCTAGGTCCCGAGTTCAATTCCCAGCAACCACATGGTGGCTCATAACCATCTGTAATGGGATCTGATGCCCTCTTCTGGCATGCAGGTGTACATGAAGATAGAGCAATCATACATAAAATGAATAAATAAATCTTTAGAAAAATGTCTCCATTCAATAGTTATGAAAACACTATATGCAGAGCACTAACATGGATACTATTAGATAACCAGATTATAGAAATATAAACAATTTAAAAATATTAGAGATAATAGTAACATTATTATGTTAGTACACAAAAGCACAACGAAAAACTGAAAAACAATTACATAACCTACATTATCTTTTCAATGTAAATCATAATGTTCCTGTGTAAGACTTATTGTATCTTATTTACAATTTTTTTGAGATTATAATATAATTACATATTTTCCATTTCCTTTTCTCCCTCCAAGCCCTCCCACTATACCCTTCCTTGCTCTTTCAAATTCATTGTCCCTCTGTTCATTTGTGTGTATACACATACATACAACATATATACCCAAATACATAAGTATACCGTGCCCAGTCTGTATAATCATGTCTTTCAAAAAATGAGAGGATAGAATATATGTAGCCAATGAGAGCATTTATCTAGCATGCACAAAGTCCTGACCCCTCAGAACTGCAAACAGTGGGGGAGGGGGAGAGGAAGTATCGGGTTTTTCAGAGATTAAATTTACACAAAACAGTGTACATGTATGTATGTACATACGTACACACACAGCAAGCACTTTACTGAGACATTTCCCCATTCCCTCCATGACTTGAACAATCCTAAAGAAAGCTGAGATACTGCTTTAACCAGTGAGAATGTTTCTACATATCCCTTATATTTATGAACCACAGACATATCATGGGTTATTGTCATATAATAAAAACAGTATCAGATTATCAAAGAAAGACAATTCTATTCCTTTTGCATCATTTAAGCTCCAATTTTCCCATGTCCTTGGGTCTACACGAAAACAAGTAACATCTTTAAAGATTAACTCCCTATATATGGAAAATTCTTTATACCTGAAAAAAACCTTCTAGGTCTTTCCTGTATTTTCAAGAAAAAAAAATATATATATAAAAAAAACACAAGCATGGCTAAATTGGTTGTATTATATATTATTTCTTAAAAGTTAAGTTTTACTTGTCAATATATTCTGACAAAAAATTATGGAAGAAGAGATCCCTATGTGATTTATTCATCTGCTTATACATACGACTTTTCTTTTTAAAGTTAGAAGTTAAGTAGAGGAACACTCCCGGATAGGAAGTAAAAAATTAAATAAAACACAACAGCATACAAGAAAGGTAGTCTGTAAAGTACCACTTAAAACATTCTATCAAATCTTTTTTTGGGAGGTCTTAGACATAACTGAGCTACAGTAACTTCTGTAAAATAAGTAAAAGACTACTTTGTAAAACTGCATGTCAAAGAGTAAGGTAAACTCGCACTTGTTCTATTTCTTTCTGCACCAGATCAATTCAAGATCAAATCTTTATGCAAGATATTCTATGAATGAAAATGTATATGCAGACATCATCAAAAGGAAAACAAAACACATGGTACTTTTCAACCTTTCTACAAATTACATATGAAGGATAACTTTAAGTACTATTAACCTTCAAAGTGGTAAACTTAAGTGCTGGTATTATAATTTAAGTTAAAATCTACTTTAACAACAATCAGATTGAGAGGCTCTGGTTTTATTCTCAAAGTAAGTCTCTATTATTTCTCCAAAAGTTAAGTAGCCTAGTAAATAATGTACAGCTTATGTTACTTAATCAAAGATTTTAACTGGATCTCAACTATTTTGAGGTGGTTCAAACAAACTTGAAAGAAATATGCTGATATGAAGATTGAACTACATAGTTTCAGAGAAATTATAGCAATTATCAGTATGACTACAAACTCTTTTACTGAAAAGTAATGCTGAAAACCATCTCAACTTTACAAGTTTGCATTATGGATCAAATTAGTGCACTGAAGGGATAGGGAACAAATAATGAGGGTTGAATTCAGGACCTCACACTTGCTAGGCAAGTACTGTACCTTAAAGGATATCCCATCATCAAAATAAAACTTTAAAAAATAAATAAACACACTGGGGCCGGGCAGTGGTGGTGCATGACTTTAATTTCAGCACTTGGGAGGCAGAGGCAGGCAGATTTCTGAGTTCGAGGCCAGCCTGGTCTACAGAGTGAGTCCCAAGACAGCCAGGGCTATACAGAGAAACCCTGTCTTGAAAAAAACAGTAAAATAAATAAACACACACACACACACACACACACACTGGGATCAGAAATATAGTTCAGTGGTTAGGAACACTGGCCGATGCCTGTCTTTTCTGGTCTCCACAGGCATCAGGCACAAACAAGTCACAAACAGTTGTAGAAAAATCACCCACACATTTAAATGCACATATTTATTTACATACAAATAAATGCAAAATCAAACTTTTCAGTTGCTACTACCCTCTGATTCAGAGCCAACTATAAATCTACAACTGAGTATGATAATAGTACATTAATAGTCAACCAAAACTCTGGATGTAATAAGAATTGACAAATGGGTATCACAAGTTTCTACACATCAAAGAGAACTTAGGATAAAACATCAAAGGAATGGAAGCAAGAAACTTTTTGCCTGCTATTTACCTGACCCAAATGGTCAAATGAACAAAAGAAATGCAAATAGTCCAAAAAAGCCTGTAAAAATAAAGTTCACCTGATATATGCATTTTTTTTCCCTAAAGAGCAAATATATCGCTTCACAATTTAAAACAGTTGGGAAACTTTGAAAACACCATTTTCTTTTTCAGTGCTCAGATCAAACTCAGGGCTTGAGGCAAAAAAAGTGCTCCACTAATGAGCTACATTCCCAGTTCAGAAAACATTAAAGTTTTATGGACTGAAATTCATTCCACTTATTGACATACAGTGTCCACATATATGTGTGAAAACAGACAAGAGTTAGCTGAGATGACTTTCACTTGAAATTCAAACAGTAGGGACTTTAAGGCAGCAGGACTGGCACAGATTTGAGGCTAGCCTTAGCTACATAGTGCCAGGTCTGCCTGGGCTAAATGAGACTGACAAAACAAAAATTCCTCCTAAAACACCTCCTAAAACAACAAAAACACCCTTTAAAAATAGCCAAATTAGGCTAGCCCCAGACAGTAGAAACATTCAAAGTACATTGTATGAAATTCTCAAAGAATAGAAATGTTTTTAAAAGGCTACAAATTGTACTCATACTAGAATATAGGTCAAAGGTGTGTTTACAGGTGTGGAGAGGGGGCTTTCTTTGGAGTCCTGCCTTTTACTTAAGTTTGTTTTGTTAAAATTTCCCCCAGTGAGGAAACTTCTGTACTTTCATAGATGACACCTGGTAACACATTAAGAAATAAAAGCAAGCTGCTTAAAGGAAACCTGCAGTACAGTACCGGGCTGTTTAACTTGTGCCTAACTATACTATACACTATTCACCACTATGTAATAACTATAGATAACTTATTACCCTTCAATGAGCCTGATATGTATAATAATGTCTATGTTCCAACTTTTTTGGTGTAATATAGAGAAGATTTTACTATTTAAAAGCTGCTGGTGTAGCCATGAATCACGACACAGAAATGTACTATTAGGGGGATTTCATTATTTTGGAAACATCCTGAAGTAAATGTCTACAAAGATTGCTACTCATTAATACAATCTTTCACCATCTGTAGGCAATATAATTTTCTGTATCTGTAACTCATTACTGATCTCTACCACCAGCAAAAATAGAACAGTCTTGCACCATGTTTCCATACCAGGTCTGGTGGCACATGCCTGAAATTGCAGCAATCTTTATATCACCTTCCACTACAGAATACATTCTTGACAACTATACGGGGAGTTTCTGGGCTACATAAGGCATCTTCTCAAAACAAACCACAAACAAACTTACTGTTAGACAGCACATGACTATAATTTTTCTTCTAAAGGTAAAAGATCTGTACTTCCCATGAAGCTAGTCTTTACTTTTTTCATAGTACTGGGATTATTTTTAATTTTTTAAATTAATTGTATTCTTCTCTCATATATTACATTCAACTGCAGACTTCCCTCAGTCCTTCCCTCCACCTTCCCTACAAACTGCTGTACCATTTTGCTCATTCCTTGCACTGTTCATATTAGCGTTTCAGTGTGATTTATACATCTGCCGCTAAGTTCTCCATTCCTATTGCTTATCTTTGTAAACTACATTTTTTTATTTATTTTGTATGTTCTGTATGCCGCGGTGCACATACCAATTCCAGAACAATAGTTCTCTCCTTCCATCATGTGTGTCCCTAGGATATAACTCAAAGTTGATAGCAGTTGCCTTTAACCTGTTGAACCATCTTACCAGGACCCGACTGTTCATCTTTTGTATCTCTACTATGTGGCATCAATGAGTGTGTCATCAGAAAAAAATGTGTTGCATAAATGTTATTGCCCTCATTTAAAAGGTAAAGAAACTAACTCAATTTGCCCTGAGTAACATAGCCATTACCTATTTCTTTTCCATAAACTATAATGGCCTCATTGTTAAGAGTACTCTATAATTGCATATCTTAAAATATTATGATTAATACATAACCATATATTTTATTACATATTATGATACTTAAAGGCTCAATGCAACCTATAAAGTACATTAAGTTTTATATACACGTATATACAAACATGTAAGTGTAGGATTTGATAAGCATTTTATAAGTAATACAAATTTAGTAAAATATCCTAGACCCATTCAAATATTAATTTGTCTACTGTTTCTTTATATACTTGACTACCAATAACTGGATATAAGAGTCTCTATATGTACATGCATTTTTAGGGTGAGCAGAAGAAGGGAAAAAGTAGGAAGTAGGCAGTTAAAAAAAGACACAAGCCTCAGACTAGATACAAGTTTATCCAAAGACTGTAAATTAGCACAGTAATAGCAACTGCATGTGTCACTGTGACCTCTCACCTTGGCCCAAACACTTGTTATTACCACCTCATACTCGTAGAAAACAATTGTAGGGTTTCTCAACATAGCAGTCTTAAAGACTGTGGAAGCACACAAAAATTAGAAAACCTATGCTTATTAAACTAAATGAAGAGAGGCAAGATACAAGAATGAATGAAAATGAAAACCTTACATTACTTTAAAAATAAACAAAGCTAGGTGTGCTAGTAGTGCACACCTGGAATCCTAGCATTCTGAAGGATGAGGCAGGAGAATCACATGCTCAAGGTCAGCTAGCACCAAAATAAAACAAAAACAAAAACAGTTTCCACTTACAGAACCATATATGGTACTTTAGATACTACATAAAATAAATGGTTTTAAAGGAATTAATACTGAAAAACTCTAACATGCTGGTGAAACTGGTAACTGTTGCAAGGACTCATCACAGATAAGGTTGTGGCAGAACCTTGAATAGAAAGACAATTGACCACCGTCTCGAAAAACCAAAAAAAAAAAGACAGACAATTGACAGTAAAGAGCCATGCAAAAGGGGAAGATCATGGCAACCAATTCAGTACATTAACACAACTGATTCCAATAACCAAATGAAGAAGGTATTTCCAAAGATTAAAAAAAACAAGGTTAACTTCGCTAAACTGTAATGCAGAAAGTCCCAAATCTAGTACTGCCTGCACTCTATGCCTTCTACTTTTATTATTATCAACTTTATAATATTACAGAATCTTCCTAGCTAGAAGAATGTACACTTTGAACTTCAAATCATTGGCTTCAGAATGTTTATATCCATGAGTACCTAGGTACACACATTTACATAACCTTCAGAATCTAGCAGGAAACCAAAACATATCAAAGGCTGTGTGTGTGTTTAGAGGCTAGAGACAGCTCAATAATTAAGAGAGTGACCTGCTCTTCAAGAACTGGAGTTTGGTTACAAGAACCACAATGGTCTGTAACTACAGCTCCAAAGGATCTGATACCCTTTTCTGGGATCCAGAGGCACATGTACGTTGCATACACTAAAGACTTTAGGTATTTAAAATATATATATGTTTAAAAAGATAGAAAAAAGTTGAGTGTGGGTCATACTTGTAATCCCAGCACTCAGAAGACAAAAGCAGGAGATAAAACTGTGAGCTTAAAGCCAGACTGAGCTACATAGTGAATTCCAGCCAGACCTAAAAAGAAAAGGAACTAAGAAAATGCTCAGTCAGTAAGTAATGTTTACTTGCAAGCACAAAGACCCAAGTTTCAAAACCCACATTTAAAACAAAACAAAAACAACTGGGTGTTGTGTGCTCATATAATCTCAGCATTAAGAAGGCAGAGACGATCCTATCTCAAAACCAACAATAAGAAGTAAATGTGGGTGGACAGCAAAGGAATGACACCTGAATCTAGTCTATGGCTGGCTTAAGGATGCACGCACAAAACACATGCACAAACCCATTTTTAGGGTAAAAAAACTGAGTGTTCATTCTGCCCTGTCTACATCAACTATGTACTTGAGTAACTAAATAAAAAAATGAGGGGAAATAAAATATTAGGAGAAAACAAAATGTCGTTATTGAAACATTATCATTTTGCTGTCCTCAATGCTTTAATGAATTAAAAAGATTCATATAATAAAAACACAACGCTGTGAATGAACATATATCCTCCTATGTTTGACAAAGGGAATGAACCTGAATTTATCACACCTCTGGACACAGTTGCCAATATGCAAGAAAATAAGGCTTTTAGCCAAAGACAAAACTAAATAAACTGCTCTCAATCTTAGAGAAACTTCGTTTTGCAGTGACCAATTAATGCAGACTAAGTGACTAAGTGCTCAGCCCTAAAATAGGAAATCTGTATTAACCCTGAAGTGGAAACTTCTAGTTCTTTGGAAAGTCAGTTATGGTTTGCTGGGGCACACAGGTGAAAGGCTGTTTTGCTAAGCAAATGCATGAAAGGATGCGTCGTGATGTTCAGAAAGAATATAAATGAGCCCACAGACAGTGGGAGCTCAAACACTGGTTTACTTTGCTCCACTTGAAGTGACACCAAAAAGAAGCTCACCAAGAACTTCTCATGAGGTTCCTGCTGCTTCTGCAGAAACCTTCCCATTGCAGAGCTTTGTGCTTTCTTCTGAATTGAACTGTCCTTGCTGGTTCATGTATGGTGACTGCCAAGTGGACTAGACTGCAGCTGCTGCTTTCTATTTGACGTTTGCCAGTGGACTGAACTGCTGGTATCCTGACAACAAAGATTGGACTCGCCCCCAAAGAACTATTTCTAAACAGGTCTACTTGCCCCATAGTAGGCAAGTACTTCCACTACCTCTGGTAGGCTAGAGGAGAGGCTGAACTCTTATTAAAGTAGGTTGAGAAAAATTTATGCTTACACAACCCTACTTACAAGGCTCGGGAAATATTTAGGAAGAAGAGGCAGAAAGAACATTAAGCCAGAGGACAGGGAGGAATGCCATAAAATAATGTCTTCTGGATATGACATGACTATTGCACTCATAAACTTACAGGAGCTGTGATTACCTGTCTGTACAGGATCAAGCTAATCAAAATTCTAGCATGGATAGGGGAAGGACACCCAAGGCCTACACCCTAGCTGAGGAGCTACTGGCAGCAGATGACTATCATGGAGAGAGTCATTTTTCTTTGGGAAAGTAGACATTAGTAAGTTACACATGTTCCGCATTATGCACATAAGAACAATAATCACTCTTTTTTAAAGAGTGGAAACATGAAGCTGGGACAGGAACTGTAGTGCTTAATGACCAAATTGCACAGTTTACACAAGTGAAATTCTCAAAAAAATGTATTTACTTTAGCTGAAAGTGATAGTAAATAAGACTAAAGAGTAAAGTGTTTCACTCTCTGAGAAATCAGTCTAGAAACAGTAATGATAAAATTCTGAACCAACTACAACTATATGACAGCAACACTATCACCTGGAAACCCACAAATGCAAAATCTATTCCCCCTCAAGTTATGGAATCAAAAATTGGGGATACAGCAATCTGTTTTAATAAACCTTCTAGGTGATCTAATGTTCCCTAAAGTATTAGAGCCACTGTTTGATTCATGCATTAACTCAGTTCAACTTATCCAAAATCCTATGTGAGGATAGGTAACAATCATTGCTTTATAAAGGAACAACTTCACTATAGCATAAAGAGGTTACTCTACAAGATAACACTGGAGGTAAGAAACTGGACTAGCACTTGAACTGAGGGAATACACTTTATCACTGTACAGAAAGAATTCCTCCCACCAATAAGAACTCAAATCCCAGAATGCTGTAACAGTAAAAGGAGAGCTTCCAGCAGTGGCACATACCTGTAGTTTCAGCTACTCAAAGCTAAAGCTAAATCACCAATTACCTGTGCACAAACATAAAACCAGCTTGGGGTGAGGGAAAGGGAAGTGTATGGAAAGACACTAGCAAAGACTAGTATATGCCTCAATAAAAAATAGATAAATTTAGCACATAACAACCATTAAAAATTATCTCTAAAAACTGTTCCAAAACATAAGCACCTACCAAATACAATATATCTAATAAGAACTTAAAACCTGCCCGGTAGTGGTGGCACACACCTTTAATCCCAGCGCTCGGGAGGAGGCAGAGGCAGGCCGATTTCTGAGTCTACAGAGTGGTCTACAGGGCTACAGAGAGAAACCCTGTCTCGAAAAAACAAAAAAACCTGAGTTGTGCTAAAGGTGATTCATAGTAGTCCATCTGCACTTAGAAGCCTTCTAATTTTTTAAATTATTTATATTATTTGCTGAGTATTTAACTTCATGCATGTGTATGTGTATACCAGGTACCAGTGTGTGCCTGGTACACTAAGAAGTCAGCAGAAGGTATTAGATTCCCTGGAGCAGCAATTTCATATGGTTGTGACTACCATGTGGTGCTAGAAACCAAACCTGTGTCTTAATGGGTAATCTATCTCTCTAGGCCCTAAATCTTTTTAATTTTAAAATCATGAAAGTTACCCCTCTACTTTTTACTTTAAGTGCCTTTTTTTAACCACTATTTTTTTAAGATTTTAATTATTTATTCCATGTATTTGAGTACACTGTCTCTCTCTTCAGACACACAAGAGGGCATGGATCCCACTACAGATGGTTGTGAGCCACCATGTGGTTGCTGGGAATTGAACTCAGGACCTCTGGAAGAGCAGTCAGTGATCTTAGATACTGAGCCATCTCTCCAGCCCCCCTTTTTCTTTTTAAGATTTTATTTTGAATACTCTGTTGCTTTCTTCAGACACACCATAAGAGGGCATCAGATCCCATTACAGATGGTTGTGAGCCACCATGTGGTTGCTGGGAACTGAACTCAGGGCTTCTGGAAGAGCAGTCAGTGGTCTTAACTACTGAGCAGTCTCTCCAGCCCTATTTACCACTATTAAAAAGGTGAAACTGCTTCCCTTCAACACTTAAGATTCTATGAACAGTCCCTAAGGTGAGAAAAAAATATGTATCTAGTTCAATCAGCTAAGTCAGATCTATAATACAACTTGCATTTTATAGTACTTCATAAAAGCAAAAAAATTTCCAACATTCTGTAAAATCACTCTCCATGTCACCATTATGATTTTTAAAAAACAACTGTTGAACTACTTTTTAAGAAACTCAAAGTTGGGGCTGGAGAGATGGCTCAGAGGTTAAGAGCACTGTATGTCTGCTCTTCCAAAAGCCCTGAGTTCAGTTCCCAGCAACCACATGGTAGCTCACAACCATCTATAATGAGATCTGGCGCCCTCTTCTGGCCTGCAGGCATACATCCAGGCAGAACACTGTATATATAATAAATCTTTTAAAAAAAAAAAAAAAAAAGAAAAACTTAAAGTTGAAAACTATTAGGTTAACACCTCAAATGTGTTTTACTCAGAGCGCCACTCCTTCATTAAAAGCATTTCTATAACCAGAAAACCAAGATGGTCAACAAGTACATCAAGTTTTACCAACTCAACCTCTATGACACATCAACTAAGAAGCTTCCAGAGAATATTAAGAGCTGAATTATCCCTGACATTAACATATACAGACATTCAGTAACCAGTCATTGAAAAAAGGGGTAAAAAAAAAAAAATACAAAAATATCCTAAAAGCACAAGCACTTGTGAACTGTCTGCCTTGGGTCTGCCCAAAGCAGTCCAACATGGTCACAGCTACACAACAGGCTTAAAAAGTTAATCTTATTCCATGAGAGGCAATGTGGAATGTGAAGGGCAAATATTTTCAAAACAACCAAGTTTGGCATTTCAATGATACTTTGAACTGGTGGCTAAAAACACACAACAAAAGGAGAATTAAAAAGCCAACACTGTTTCCATTGTGAACTTCCAGTGTTAAGAAGGGGGTGATTCAAATATTGGAATGTCTACTGTGCACAATTCTGTACCAGTCATCCTAGTTTCATAAAACAGGGTTTGGGCCTAAGTGGTTTTGCTTAAACTACAAAAAGTGAAGTGTTAATATTTAATCACTATATCTAACGTGCTCAATTTTTTCTTCTGTTGAAAGCATGAACTTGCTGGAATCCCCAAAAATCCTTTAATATTTAATCAATTTTTAAACAAGGACTAATTTCTCCAATAATGAGCACAGAGCTGAAATACCTGGCCAGCTAAAATCACCTGACCAGTAATTCATAATCAATTTTATCTAAATAATTCAAACTTTTTCACTCATGACTTTTCCACTTTCTGTTCTTTTAACTTGCAGTTCTTACTATTTTAAAGACAGGGACAAAAACTCTTGCTCTGTCCACATTTGTGTATGAGCTAAAAGCTGGCTAGAGGCTATGTGTTCAACTCTCATTTTCTGGTTTTGACCATAGTACAGACCCAGCATGGCTAACACTGCACAAGCAAAATAATTCATCAACCAGTTCTCTGGTCAGAGAATCTAGGATAACAGAGCATAAAAACAACCAAACTACCTAAGAATATTGCCAAATACACATGAAAAAAACTTTTCTTCCAGAAGGCCATATTTCATATGGAAAATATTAAGTGGGACCAGGACATTGAACTAAAATCAGTTATCAAATCAGACTGCCACAGAAAAAAAGAACCCATGACTAGCCATTTTAGTAAACTAACTAAGCCAGCAGGATCAACTCTAACTAGAACATAAGAGATTACTACCATTATTGTTTCATTATAATAGGTTACCTAGGGTCTTAAACAAGAATGGGTTAGACATCACTATAGACTGTAACTTTCAAACATGAGGAAATGCAAAAAGGATTTAACAAATAAATTGGAGGAAAAAAACAAGAGATATATAACCTGAATAAAACAGATTTAAAGTCTACATAAACTATTTAATAAATGGGCTTTTCTCTGGATCACAAGTAAATAAAAAGTATCAGGAAAATTTTAAAACAAGCTCATTTTCTACTTTTAAATTTTCAATCTCTTCAACTGAAAATGATTTCTGGATTATACTGTCAAGAACTCTCTCAGCTATCCATACAATGTTTGTATAGATAAAAATAACATGTCAAGAGAGGTTTATTTCAAAATAATTCTATGGGAAGGAGGATGCCATAGAAAGAAACTAGAAAGGCTAAAGTTGATAAATGTTCAAAGTACCTGGGGGAGTAAACAACATACTACTCAGTTTTGTAAATTTCAAATTTAGTAACTTAATTTAAAAATCATGTACTGGCAGTATGCATTTAAAACAATTCCCTTTAATTTACCAATGAATTCCATCCACTAAAATGTTAAAAAATAAAACCAAACCTGACCCATATAATGGAACCAAAGTAGTACAAGCAAAAACTGGAAATTCCAGCCCCATCTCCATTTCAAGACGTAAAATACAAATACCAACCACAAAGATCCAAAAAAAAAAAACTAACCTAAAATTACAGCCAATCATAGTCATCCTGGTGGGAAATCCCAACACTGCTCCAACAGCTTCCTGCAACTTTCTGACCAAGTTCTGGTCTACTGGTTTGTTCCTCTGAAGCACTAATAAAGACACTCAGGTCAGGCTACTGGAGGACCTACAAAATAAAAAGATTTGGGAAAAGAAGTATATTATTCATTAGAATTGGGTAGTTAACCATTATATCAACAGACACCATCAGTTATTTTTGAAGCAATAGCCATTAAATGCCAACTTACATTTTTAGAACCTGCTTTGAACAGTAACTAAAGAACTCTGAAAAAGAACTGTATGGTGATTCTAAGACAATACCCCTGAAAACTGTTTTCAACTCAAACAAAATGATAGCATGTTTAACAAACTGACACTAAGGAAAACACATATTTTGTGAAAAGAAAAAGCTATATACATTAAAATTATTTTTCACCTTCATAAGTGCTTTTTGGCCATACTGGGAGACAAACGATAAACATCCTGGAAATTCAGGTTGAACTTTGTCACTGAATCTTAGACAAAGTTTTTATTTGGTACTGCCACTCCTTCCTCTCTTCTCAGTGATCTACCTAGAATAAATTAAACCTTTTAGGTCATGCCTTGATCACCATTCCCAGATTTAGTATAATGCTGAAGGACAAGAGTTAATTATTGAGTACTGCTTAACCCATTGTAAAAGGAATCATGAATCTCAAAGCAAAGTGACTTTTCAATGAAAGAGAAAATTCATTTTCCTAGAACACTTCCAACTCAAACCCTGAAGCTCAAAACTGAAATCCACATATAGTTAATTATCAGATGTTACCAAATAAAATTTCAATGGTAGTATACTTCTTGCCACTATATTCCTATGTTAACCCCATCACCCAACCAACATAATTAGGAAAAAAACCCACTCCAGTATCAATCTAATAAAAATATTAACAGTAAGGAAAACTACTTCCAAATAAAATGGTAAGAAAATATAAAATGGCAAAAGCACAACAGGAGGTAGTTACCAAAGAGCCACCTGTGGTTGCCTTTGAGGGGGAAATGCTGGTATCTAGTTACTAGATCAATCTTCTTAATGTCTTGCATATAGGTACTTTCAAATATGCCCCATACTGACCAGAGGTATCTTAGACAAAGTTTGTCTAAAAATGATTAGAGGCAAAGAGAAATAACTGAGGTAAAGAGAAATATAAACACTTGAAACCTAAGTTCTCTTTAACACTGCAAAGTGTTAAGGCATGAAATTTCATGACTTTTCTGAGGTGAAGGACAGGACAGACTGTCTTTGAAGGAGTGGCAAAAAATGAGCAGGCAAGGGATGAGGCACTCCCTTCCAAAAGGTAGAACACTTGGGTGTGGTTCATGACCCAAACATAGCTGGTGGTCAGTCCAAGAGAATGATTTTTCACTCAAAAGTCTTACACTAGTAGAAGCTTCAAATAGTGAGAACATATTCAAACATGAGCCACTGATCATACAAAGTGGCTTATGAGGAAAAAAATTCAAAGCAGACGGGAGTGTATAGGTATTATTCCTGAACATATAAAAATTTACAGCTGAAGAAATTAACAATTTTAAAAAACCTTACCAGGCTATAAAGGTAGAATATGACACAAAAACATCTACCAATATATTCTCACATAAAAAAGGCACCCAAACTTTCTATGAGGCAGGAATTTTATAAATTTTCTAAATCTAGAAGCAACCCTTTAAGGTAAGCATTACTATCATTATATAAACAGAATCCGAAAAGCAATTTGCCCAAGGTCATGAGTTCAATGTGAACTGGAAGCAAACACTATTCTCTACACCAGGCTGCTTCCTAAGAATTGGGAATGTTGGCCTCTCCTCAATCTATGCAACCCTGGTGCTAAATAAAAGAAGTAATATCTACAAAGGAAACACGTGATAGGGAATTAATTGTCTATAATAGAAGTGATTTGAGAAAGGAAGTAAATTTAAATTTAAAAGGAGCCTTACAGTTTAAGGGGTAAAACTCATGGAGGAAGGAAAATGTACTGGGGGATTCACCTAGCTAGGGGATTCAGCTCCTGGGGGTGGGAGGAAAAGGAGTTAAGAGAGAAGTATAAGGATTAAGAAGTGACACTTAGTACTTAAATGGTGGTTAGCAGTAACAAAACAACACAAAGATATACACAGACCAATAGACTACAGAAACATGGGCGGGAAAGGGGGCGGGTCCCAGTTTGTAGCTTGGAAGGGGTTGTAAAGAGTTTCATCTAGTGGGGGCACGAAGGAGACCACTAAGACTGCAATTATCTGACCACTGACCCGTTTATTGTTCTGCCCAAGAATGGTCTCAAAGCATTCAAAGTTGAAGAAATCAGTACGCAGTTCCCGCGTCAGGGATAAACAAACAAGAGGACCTAGGAAAATGGAAGGTTACTACAGCTCCATCCACAAAGATGGAGTAAATGCAGGGAACAAGATAAGCTCTTTTAACATCTGCGCCAAAAGCACCATGGAAGGAGATGGGACAGGGTAGATGATTCAGGCTTGGCTCTAAATTAGGAGAGGTTAGGGAATTTTTTTTTAATTCTCCCCCTTAATAATGCATCCCGATATCCACGTAGCTGAGAGATTTGACAAGGAGATAGAATTTGGGAAAGGGAAAGTACTACAATGACTCTACAGATTGACCTCTCAAACCTTAGCTCAAAAGCCGCGGGAGCTGGGAAAGCAGAGCCCACCTCTCGGCTCAAGAAAAACTAGGGGTTTCATATGGGTCGTTGCAAGGGCTGAAAAGAAGCAAGCGCGCAAAAATTATAAGACCCGTCTTCGGTGCGTCCCCCTCTCCCACCTTTTAATCTAATCCTGAGCCCACTACCCAAATGAACTATGTACTCCCTCCCGCACTTCCCAACCCGCCCACTGCGACGACGAAAACGGAGGCGTAGAGCGATTGGTGGGGCAAAGGCAGGCCCACACGCGGCTGAGGCCGGGGAAATGGTGTCGCTTTAACCGGTAAGAAACAGGATGGTCTTCATCTCAGGAAGGATTTACCGGCACCACGACGTTTCGCCATTCGTCATCTCCTTAACGTCTGGTACCTGAGAAGCGTCACAAACGCGGATAGCTAACCCCTTGGTACCATGTACTAGCAAGACAGGCATCAGCCTCCGCCGCCATCTTAACAGGCGGACCGACCCTAGTCACTGCCCCCCCACCCCCAAGGTATCTCCGCCACCGCCGGCGAATCCCACGAGGACGTAACCCTGCTCCCGCGAGAACTCACCGGCTAAGAACGGCAGCACCAGAAGACGCTGCTCGCGCCTCCGCAGCTCCTGCACTCAGTAGCCAGCCTCTGCCGCCTTCGTGTGATCCAGTAGAACCTCCACCGAACCAGGAAAAACTGAGCCCAGCCCGACTCAAACCTCTCCTTCCACCAAACCCGAAATCGCTACAGCTCTGCTCTCACCCCACGCGAAGCGAAAAGCAAATGACGCACAATCTCACGGAGCACTACTGGGCGGAGCCAGTATGCCGCCGCCGGCTCCCGCATGCGCTGTGGGAACTATCGCGATATTACATTCAGCCTAGGCGAGACCTTCGTAATTCACTGCAGGATACCGCCCGCGCCTCGCCTTTAGGAAGCATGAGATCTCGCGAGACCAGGTGTACGCTCCTAAAAAGGAGAAAGGCGGAGCTTCGTGAAAATGACTGGGAGTTTTTCGGGGAAAGGGAGGAAGCTCTCGTCCTTTAGGGATCTCGCTTACCACGAGGTTTCCGACCCACTGCGGAGCTTGCTACCAAACCTCGCGATGACACAGCTCAGCGCCAAATCTCGGCCATGTCTTGAAAACTACCTCCGCCCCCGATTTAGGTGTCTGGAGCCTGCCTAGTGCTTGAGGAAAATTTAAAAAGTCAACCTGTTTATTCTCACGCTTCCAGCAGGGTTGTACCAATTAGCCAAACTCCATTCTGAAAGCGAAAAAAAAAAAAAAATGGGTTCCCATTGTTACCTGCCTCGAGGAATAACGTGCTATTCTTAACTAACGCATAAAAGATGTTCAATATACAATAAACACAAATGCAAACGAAAACAATGACACAACATTTTTTTTGCTCAAAACATGGGGGAAAAAATTTAAAGACCTCTAATATCCATACTTCTTCCTTCGCCGCACTGCAGGCTAACCTGAATCCATCTTCTCACTAAAAGCTCATATTAGTTCTACCTCCAAAGTCACCGGTTTTAACTATCGAAGCTTTCTTTACCTTATCATAACCAAAAAGACCCAATAAAGTGGTTTTCTCCAAACAAAGGCGTCTGCTCTCAAAAGCAAATTCAAGCTTGGGGTGGGGAGAAAGGTGCTTGAAGATTTTAATATGGCAGTTTTTGCATGTCTAACCAACATTGTTTCTCCAATAAATCGTGGGATCCAGTCTGGCCCGTTTGTGAGCTTTTCCATTCTAATGCATTGTTCTGTCTATTCTAATTTAAACATGCTTCCTTCAGAGTACAGTTTAATAGTACAAGCACCCCCATCTTTGAAAACATTTTCTCGGTTATTCTCAGCCATCCCCCCCCCCCAATCATAAACTTTAGAATCGTCAAGTTCCAAAAACTTAGTATATTTATTGGAATTGCATCAACTACATGAATCTATATAGAAAAATGAATATCATTACAAAATTGAGCCTTCCTATTCAGAAGCATATTCCTTCTCCATTTAGGCAAATGTTCTTCCATTGTATTCCTGAAAGTTTTATAGTTTACTTCCAGATATTTTTATTTTTATTGGGATCTAGAGTGGGGCTTTTTAGTATTAAGTTTTCAAAATGTGCATTGCTTATATACAAGACTGTTCATATTTGACTATTCATTTTTGTAATTAGAAAAATGAAAATATACTCAAATATAGTAATAAGCAGTAACATGCAAATGAAGGCAACGACATGTGATTTTTACTGTATAACTGAAAAGATATAAAGATTAGTAACAATTCATGTTGGTATAGCTGTGGAAAAAATAGGCAATATCATACTACATCGGAGAGAGTGAATTATTATGGCCTTTGGGGAGGGGGATTTAGATAAATCTATCAAAATTTGAAATGCATACACTTTTTGATTCTGTAATTACTTCTCAAAGAATTTTTCCTACAAGAATAACTTGTGCACGAAACATACACAAGCCCATTCAGTACTGCATTACTTGCAATAACCCCCTCACCCCCAAAGAAAACAAGCTAGTGTACAACAATCAGGAAACGGTTAAATAAACTGTAGTCCAAGGATACAATGAAGCGATATAAAAAATGGGACAAATTTGAATTCCGTGATATACTAAGATACAAAAAATACAGTTTAAAAAAATTAATGCAGTGAAACAAAATGAATGCGTGTCCAGCATGGTGCATACATATCAGAACACGCGCGCGCGCGCACGCACACACACACACACACACACACACACACCATCAAGACACATGCACGCGCACGCGCACGCGCCTATTAGTGACCATGAAGCTTGTCTGCTCGCCCCTCACCTTCCTTTTCCTCTTGAGGCCGCCTTCCTCCAGCCCTTAAGAGAAAAACTGAAGGCTGGGCCTTTACTCCCTCTCTAGGGCCACTTGGCCAGGGCTAAGGCTGGTACCTCGCATCCCCACTGTTGGCCACTCTCTCGCGCGCAGTTCGCTGCTTCCCCTCTGTCCTGTCGTCCCCAAAGAAGCAGCTAGCTCTCTGCTGGAGGCCGCTGAGGACTGGGGGAGGGGAGAGGAGAGAGGAGGAGGGGTTCAAGGAAGGTTGCTACTGACGCCTGCCTGGCCCCTTCAGCAGCCTTTCCCAAAGGCTCTCCAAAGCCGTTACCTCCCAGCCTCTGAGCCAGATCCCGTGGGAACTGCCCCTTAGCTCGAGGAGTGTAAACGGCCCGTCCCCCAGGTTTGGGAAGGAGGGAGGGGGATACTACGCTCACCTCAGCCGCAGTGGCTCGGCAAGGCCTGCAACAGTGTGAAGGATTTGAGGCCAGTAGCAATCTTGTTCCCCCCCCAACCCCCTCCCTCGTCCTCGGTTTAAAAAGCCCCCCCTCCCACCGCAGCTCAGCTCACACTAGATTTAAGGCTCCTCCTACCAGGCGATTAGCCCCGCCTCTGTCCCTTGAGGCGCTCCCCCTCCCTTGGTGGTGTAGTCTACTCACCTAGTGAGACCTTGCTGGAGCTACTCATGGCCTAATAAAGGCCACCATAGAGGGTAATAGGATCACTAAGGAACCGGAAGGGATAAAACTTGATAGGCATTTTAAAAATTAAGGAACAGGGAGTATAAGAGGGCAAGATGGGATACATTGTGGAAGGCCAGAAAAAAGGATTGAGAACCACAGTGCGAAATTTACAGAGGCGCATAGTACTCCCTCAAACATTTCTCCTTTGTATTTGGTGAGGTGGTACTGTGTTTGGAGGACTCTGTAAACTGTAGATGATCTATATTCGTAAATGTGGGGAAGTAAAAATGACCTGGTGGGAGATGACCCTATTATCTGCTATTCGTCTGGGAAATAGAATGAAATTGGAGGTAAAAGGATGGGGGAGGAGGGATTGATTTGCAACTCTGAATGCTTCAATAAGCATTGAATTTTAACAAATGAATTAACCTGATTTTTAAAACAAGAATGAAAAGGTGTTAGTGAAAGAACCCTTGAGACATTAATTCCAAACTTACAGAACAGTGGTTCAAACCCTGAATAGGGAATCCGCTCCCTCCCTCCATGGGCAGTTTTCTGTACAACCTAAGAAGATGCACAGAGGGCCCTTTGAGGTAGTCTCATTGTACATTCAATGCAAAGATTACTAGATACAAAGAAGTATTAGGTAAATGAGTGTTACTCCACTGTAAGGCTAATTATTTAACTAATGTCCTATATTTAGGTCTTATTTATTATTTTTAAAAACAGACTTGGCTTCTATCATAGTGGACATTGGAAAGGAGCAGCCATGATTCTGTATCATGCATCCATCACCTTGGCTTCCAAAAGTGCTACAAGATAATCAAGACAAGTATATCAACTTTGATCAGTAACAGATCAGACAGCTGTGTATCTTTGCGGGATCAAATAGCACATAATGGACTTACTTGAGGTCCCCAAAGACAAAGAGGCCATAAATTTACCAAGAAAAGGGTGAGGACACACATCTATGCCAAAAGATGCTGATTAAAATCTTTGTTGTGTTGAGGAAAGCCACTGCCAAAAACTGACCCCCACCTCCCTTTTGCATATAAAAAATACTTACAGAGAGTAAAAGGAGAGAAAGAACTATTGGTAGGAATTTCAATATAACTAAATTTATTTCTAAGACATTTCCAATGGTGATGTTTGTAGAAAGGGAGTGGTAGCTAAGATCAGAAGGTTACTTATCCCTCAAACCAAAAAGCTCTCTAGAAAAGTTTCAACACTTCTATGCCATCATCCATTTACTAATCCCTTTCTTTGTAGGTTCTGATCTCTTCCAGCATCTGTTGTTGGTTTGGTTTTTTTGTTTGTTTGTTTTTTCGAGACAGGGTTTCTCTGTGGATCCCTGGCTGTCCTGGAACTCACTCTGTAGACCAGGCTGGCCTCGAACTCAGAAATCCGCCTGCCTCTGCCTCCCAGGTGCTGGGATTAAAGGCATGCGCCACCACTGCCCGGCTCTAGCATCTGTTTTAATTCTAATCACCCATAGTGTCCATTCTTAGTTGTAACCCCTACCTTTCTACTATTAATTTCTTAACCCTACACCTCTCATTCGAAAATTCCATATGTCCCACAGCCTTAGTTTACATTGAAGTCTGCAGCAGTTGCTAGTTCTTTTGCTAACTCCATTCCTCCAATATTAATTTCAACCAGTACCATCGCCCCACATATGTTTTGATTTTTCATATTGTAGAAAAATGTTAACAAAATATATGAAAGCATAGAGAAAAACATTAAAAATTTGACTCATACCACCCAGAGATGACAATTATTAATGTCTTTATGTTATACTTACTTAACATTTGTCTACATATTACAAGCAATGTATGTAGTTATAATGAAAATAACATAGTAAATTATTAATGACCTGGTGAATGTCCATAGTATTGAGTATTTGCCTATAAGATTTCTAGGGTTTTTTCACCTTCTACAGAAGTGCATTTATTTATTTACAGGATCCAGGAAAGGATAATCCATACAGGAAAAAAGGAAAAGTCTTCCATAAGTATCTAACAAGTGGTCCAGGGTCTTTTATTTTCAGTGGCAGACATTTTCAGATCGATCGGATGAATCTTCCTAAGTTTCTCGAGCAGCTGCCATCCATTTGGACCCAAAAGGCTTGTCTTGCATCTTCTGAGTTCGTAATTGGCTTCTGATTTCTCAGTAGACCCCTGTCACCCTAGGCTAGCTCCTTGTCTTATAGAACTTCCATAGGGAGAGGACACATAGATGGGGTGGGGAGCAGGAGAACTTGTTCCATGTGCAGCCTGAAATCTTCTTATTGGGGACCACGATTTCAAGGGAGTCACTAATCCTGTAGTACTTAAAGATGCAATCAATGGTGGTACAGAACGTTGGGTTTCCAAGCCTCAAATGTGCCTGAAGGTCTTGAGCCATCCACCCCATCTCGTCTATCTGAAAGGACTTCAATTTATCACCTATGATGATGTGGTAGCCTTTTCAGTCAAGGTAATGCTTGTCATTGGTCATAACTGGCACACCTCCATGAAGAATGGCACACTGATCCAGTGGATCTCATCAAACAGCTTGCTTCTCACTTCTTTGCCAAAGATATTCTCTAGATAGAGTAGTAGGTTGTTTGTTATTCCACTTGATTCTGTGCTTGTAACCCTCCCTATACTTCTGGACACCCCCACTGGTAAGACAAGAGAACATGTCCAGCATCCTAGTGCTCTCAGTGTATTTCACTGTGAGAAACCAGCAAAATCCAGCTTATACAGCATAGCCACCTGTATGTGGACACCAAAAGCCTACCAATGAGTAACATGTAAGTGATATATAGTGAGGTCACATGCATGTCTTTCATGAACTGCAATAAAAAAAAAGATAGCTTGCTGTGTCAGCACCACCTTTTAATCTTTGAGAGTTTATTGATAAGGAAGATGACTGTTTCTCCAGCTTTGCACAAAGATTCCTGGTCCAGATGCTGAATGGGTACTTCCTGAGCTCATCTGTGAATAGACTGAAGTTGGGAGCAGCAAATAGGTGACTGAGAAAAATCCAGATACAGATATTGTCCATTCCTACCTATCTCTTCCAGAGGATTCCCTTCTTTTTCAAGATCTCTCTCTCTCTCTCTCTCTCTCTCTCTCTCTCTCTCTCTCTCTCTCTCTCTCTCTCTCTCTTGGGTTTTTTGAGACAGGGTTTCTCTGTGTCACCCTGGCTGTCCTGGAACTCACTCTGTAGACCAGGCTGGCCTTGAACTCAGAAATCCACCTCCGGCTTGATTCTTGTATCTCTAAATATTCTTTGACATCAAATCCTTCCAGGTCAGCTCATGGTGGTTATAGAAGTGCTTGACTATTTGACTGTTGGAGATCCAGTGGACAATTTGCCACTGAACAATTTTTTTGCTTGGTTTGCTCACACATTCAATAAAAGTTTTAAAAGTTCCAATCCTTGTGGGGGGGAGAGTTTGTTTTGTTGTTGTTGCTGCTGTTGTTGTTGTTATTGTTTAGACCTTAAAGTTGTTGATCAGTAGTGATGTTCCAATGTCAGTGACCCATTTCCCTCTTCCTGCCATGGTTCATTGGTCCTCTGGGGTGATCAGAATCCCAGGTTTCTCTCAATTTTCACTTATTCTAGCCTCTGGGTCCCACTTGATGTCAGATTGCTACACTATTACTTCATGCTGTGGGCTCACAAAAGCAGAGAATTGAATTGGAGGCCCTGTTCCCACCTTATCACTACTTCACTGCTTGAATAGAGGAGGGAGAACCCTGCTAGCCTTCTCAGTAGACCAGCCCACTCTCCTGTCTCTACCATTGTTATGGCAACATGAAGGATTTCTTCATTCAGAATGCATTTAGCCTAGCTTCCCCCTCCCCTTGGATTTTAAAAATTCTTTGCTAAATACATGTAAATTCATGATTACAAAACATTGTCTGCAGATGTCACGGTTAATCTCGATTGTCAACTTGATTGGATTCAGAAGCATACTTCTAGAAGATTAGTAAAGTATACTCCTCTGAGAATTTGTGAACATGTTTCTAGAGAGGAATAACTAGGGGGCGGGAGTTCCATGAGGGTAAATTAGATCTAGTGAGAGGGAAACTGACATTGAGAGACTAATGGGGAGAGAGAGTAAAGGGAGAAAGAGGGGTGGAATGGAGGGAGGAAGAGAGAGAAGTAGACTGCTCTAGCGTGCTTCTGTAATTCCCCACTGGTGTGCCAAGCCTATAGAATGATAGAGCCCAGCTTCAGGACAGGCCTTTCTCCCCACTTTAATCCCTTCTGGAAATTCCCTCACAGACACCACAAGAAGTGTACTTTATTAATCTCCTAGGTACTTCTCAGTCTGATCAAGTTAAAAAATCAAAAGTAACCATCACAAGCCCAGCTCTGAACATGTTCACTTTATAATGAAAAATGCATTTAGTTCTTCTCCAAGAGTTCCTATATAATGTTAACAATCCAAATGTTCAAAGATTTAAGATCAAAGTTTTTTTCTGAGTCTCCAGGCAAATTCTTAGGTATCAAACACAATCAAATAAAAACTACAAACTATATATTTCAAGAAATAATGATACAGAATATACATTTCCAGTCCTAAGGAGGGGGAGATGGGGATGGAGCCAAACTAAGACTGAAAGAAAACATTAAACCCTACAGATCCATGTCTGAGATCTGGCGTCAATATGAGCTCAAATAAGCTTTGTCAGCCTTGCCTCTACACCTTTGCCATTTGCAGTCTACATGACTGTACTTTAGGAGGAGGAGGAGGAGGAGGAGGAGGAGGAGGAGGAGGAGGAGGAGGAGGAGGAGGATTTGGCTCCCCACCTGCAGCTTTCCTTAGCAGAAAGGCATCCTGGCATCTCTTAATTCCCGGGGTCTTCATCTCCTTTTGGTTCCACTCTCAGGTTCTCACTTAGTCTTCTCAGAGATTGCCTGACCCTGCTCCACATTGCTTGGTCACCCAGGCCTTCTGGGTGGAATGTGTGAATAGATACCTTTATAATCCTGTAACTTTTGCACTCGACATACTTGGGAAAACAGTATCACATAGATGATGCCAAGTTCTGTGCTGGCTGAACAGGAGCTGGGTCACTTTGGACCATGGTTACAGTACCATCTGAGTATCTTCATGGATTAACTCAGAGAAACACATGCATAGGCAGCAATGAGCCCTTGTGATCTCTTCTCCAAGCAAAATCTTTCAAATGGATTGAAACTTTTACATTCTTGACCTTGCAATAGGTGATGTCTATCCAATTTTTAACAAACCATTAAGGTATCTTTTCCATTTCTCAGTGCAGAGTACTTCACTTCTTTCTGCTTGAGGCTTGATTTGGCCATTGACACAGAGTCTCACTGTGTAGCTCAGACTTTGCTTGAACCCGTGATCCTTTTGCGTCAGCTCTCTGGGTGCTGCGATTGCAAGTATGTACTCTCACAATTTCTGGCTTCTTTGTAAATTGTCTTGATGACTTCAGCTGCTACTTTCTAAGGTCAACTTTAGAGAGAGATAGAGGAGAGGGAAAGGGAGAGAGAGAAAGAGACAGACAGAGACAGAAAGAGACAGAGAGACTTTAAACATTAACCCCAAATGGGATGTGTTTCCATCAAATCCCTCTCCTCAGAGCTCACTCAGAGCTCAGGAACTCAGCAGAACAGAAGGCACAGTGTCAGAGCAAGAGAGGATGGAGGTCATCAAGAAAACAAAACCCTCTAAATCAATATGAGTGTCCTCTGAGTGCATATGATGGCTCCCAGTTTAGTGTATTTATGGGATTCCTGAGTGTGTGAATAAGTGAGTCTCTGATTATTTTTTTGTTTTTTCAAGACAGGGTTTGTCTGTGAGGCCCTGGCTGTCCTGGAACTCACTCTGTAGACCAGGCTGGCCTCGAACTCAGAAATCCACCTGCCTCTGCCTCCCTAGTGCTGGGATTAAAGTCATGCACCACCACTGCCCGGCTGGGTCTCTGATTCTTACATTTTCTCTTGGGCTATTGTCCTTCTGTTGGTTTGTTATCCAACTTTGATGAAACTCTGAGGTGGCAGTTCTTATTTTATTGTATTATAATAGATTCTGTTTTTATTATTATCTCTGAGAAGCCTGTTCTTTTGTAATGAGAGACAGAAAGGGAATGGATCTGGAGAGAAGGAATGTAGGCAGGAACTGGGAGGAGTAGAGGGAGGGGAAACCCTAATCAAGTAATACTTTGTGAGAAAAGAATCTATTTTCAGTAAAAAAAAAAAAAAAAGGGAAGGGAGGGGAATAACTGCTTGTAAATGTAGTTAAAATTTAAAACAAATGAAAACCAATATATTGATTTTTGGCTTTTGGATTTGAGGTGGTTTTTGAAAGAGGGAGGGAGAGAGAAAGAGAGAGAGAGAGAGAGAGAGAGAGAGAGAGAGAGAGAGAGAGAATGAAGTTGGTTGGGTAGAGAGTTAGAAAGGATCTGGGAAGAGTTAAGAGTTGGGGAAAAATCTAATCAACATATATTAAGAAATAGTAAACAAAAAATACTTTAAAATGCCAGACAGTGGTGGCGCACACCTTTAATCCCAGCTCTCCAAAGCAGAGGCATGTGGATTTCTGTGAGTTTGAGGTCTACCTGGTCTACAGTATGAGTTCCAGCCATCCAGGACTATATAGAGAAACTCTATCTTAAAAGAAAAGAAAACAGCTGGGCAGTGGTGGCGCATTCCTTTAATCCCAGCCCTTGGGAGGCGGAGGCAGGTGGATTTCTGAGTTCGAAGCCAGCCTGGTCTATAGAGTGAGTTCCAGGACAGCCAGGGCTACACAGAGAAACCCTGTCTCGGAAAAAAAACAAAAAAAGAAAAAAGAAGTTTTGTCTTTTTAAATATTCATACACTTTTTAAAAAAACAAATAGTAAGTAGTAAGTAAATTATTCTTTTGTTTGTTTTTTTGGTTTTCTTTTTTTTAGATTTATTTATTTATTATATGTATATACACTGTAGCTACAGCTTCAGACACTTTTTCTTCTCTCCCTGGCCCCACTCGCTCCAGCCCTGCTGCTAGCTGAAAGCTGTCTTCAAACACCCCAGAAGAGGGCATCAAATCTCATTATGGATGGTTGTGAGCCACCATGTGGTTGCTGGGATTTGAACTCAGGACCTTTGGAAGAGTAGTTAGTGCTCTTAACCACTAAGCCATCTCTCCAGCCTTCATATTCATACACTTTTGATACATTCATATCTATTGTCTTTACTGATTACAGAATACCAGATAAAACCATAAATTATTCAAATAGAGTTAACAACTTTTAATGGTATATTATGCTTTTCTAGATTTTTCTTGACCTATACATTCACACACATACGTATTATAAATTTTTAAGCCAAAAGGAGGAGACAATGATATACATGTTTATATAGAGAAATGTGCACATATATGTACATATTTATGATTTACATATGTTGATTTATTTTACCTTTTAAATCCTCTTTTTGTTACAGAATAGAGGCATAATATAACCCATGCATAACACATACGTGGCAAGTACCTTACCTTTGAGCTACATCTCTGTCTCTAAATGATTTTTTCATGTATAGTGGAACAGTCTCTGGTATGTTGTGAAGTACCCAGTAGTTTTGTAATATTTATTCCTTAAATATTTTGATATTTTTCCATAGCACATGATAAATCTCTATAAAATGAATTTTCCCTTCAATGTTCAAATCAAACTCAAGGCCTCATGCGTGTTACTCAACCATTCTATCACTGAGTTATATCCCTTGTCTTATAAGGATATTTCAATCACTTTGTTATAAAGTGACATCTAAGAAGCTTAAAAAAAATTACAGGTATTTATTACAGTTTTGTTCATCACCTACTGTCAGATTTTGTTCAAATTTGGCAGTTCAAAAAAGAGGAGACAGGAGCAAAGAAAAGAGTTATCCCTATTCACAAAATGTATGAGCGTTTCCATGGAAAATCTCAAATATCACACACACACACACACACACACACACACACACACATACACACACACCTCTAGTAAATTTGGAACGGTTGGTTAATATAACATCTACACACAGAAATCAAATTTCTCTATACCTACAACTTTTTTCATTGTTTTTTGAGACAAGGTTTCACTGCTGGCTGTCCTGGAACTCACTATGTAGACCAAGCTGGACTCAAAGTCATCAAGATCCACCTGCCTTCTAAATGCTGGGATTAAAAGCTTGCACCGGCATGCCCAGTGTATACTAACAACTTTTTTATTTTTTTGGCTGTTGGGATTGATACATACATGAAGCATATGTATTAGTTCAGTTTTTGTTAAGTATTTTAAAATACCCAGGGCAGAGGTTTTTTATAAAGAGATTTTTTAAAACTTTTTTATTGGTTATTTGACTTATTTATATTTCAAATGTTATCCCCTTCCCAGTTTCCCCTCTGCAAATCCCCTATCCCATCTCCCCTTTCTCTCTGCTTCTATGAACGTGATATAATTATATTTTAATTAAAATGTAGTAAATAAAATAATATTAATGGTCTCATCTCCCCAGTCAAAAGATAAAGGTTAGCTGAATAAAGTAGGAAACAGAATCCATCTTCCTATTGTCTACAAGAAACTCAGCTCAGCTTTAAAGATAACTACCACCTTAACAGTAAAAGAACTGAAGAAACATACTCCAATCAAATGGGAAGCAAGCAGGGATTGCTATTCTAATATCTGGCAAAATAGATTTCAAACTAAAACAAGTCAAATGAGATTGATTTTAAAAAGGACATTTCATTTCAATCAAGGGACTAATTCCCCAAGAACACATTATCATTGTAAACAAAGACGCACCAAACTTTGGCATATCCACTTACATAAAAAGTATATTATTGGAATTTTTTTTAAAAAAAAAAACAACAGACTAATTCCAACTCAGTAATAGTAGGTAATTTTTTTTTCAAAAAATGATTTATTTATCTATTTACTTATTTATTTAATGTGCATCAGTGTTTTGTCTGTATGCATATCTGACCTCCTGGAACTGGAGTTATAAACAATTGTGAGCTGCCATGTTTGTGCTGGTAATTGAACCTGGGTCCTTTGGAAAAGCAGCCAATTAACTGTGGCCTCTTAACTGTGGAGTCATCTTACCAGCCTAATAGTAGATAGTTTAATACTTCACTTTCTCTGATAAACATGTCATTTCAGCAAAAAATAAACATTAGAATTAAATGATATCATACATCAAATGTACTTAATAGATTATCTACCGAATATTTCATCCAAACAACAAAGAATATACATTCTACTCAACAGCACACAAAGTTTCTCTAAAATATACTAATCCTGAAACAAACAATAAATCTTAACAAATTCAGAAAATTGAATTAATGTTTCTACCAGATGTGACCACAATGTAATAAAACTTAAATCAACAATAAGCAAGTATCTAGTAATTATACAATTTCATGAAGATTAAAAACACATTATTGAATGATGAAAAGGTCAAAGGTAAAATCAAGAAAGAAAAAAAATTCCTAGAACTAAATGAAAATGAGCCAAAATACAATAAAACCTCTGGGACACATTAAAAGCAGACCTAAGACAAAACTTCTAGTACTAAGTTCCTACATTTAAAAAGTCAGAAAGAGTACACATAAATGACTTAATAATGCAAATTAAGAATTTGGACAAACAAGAACAAAACCAAACCAAATCAAGGAGACCACAAGCAGTAATAAAAACCAGTAAAAATTAATGAAATATTAAAAAAGGAAACAATACAAAGAATCAACAATTCTAAGAGCTGATTCTCTGAGAAGATAAATTAATTATATTAGCAGAACCCTGGCCCAACTAACCAAAAGAGATGACCGAAATTAACATAATCAGGAATGACCAGGACAACATTACAACAAAAAACAAATAAATTCAGAATATTATTATAATGGAACAATTTAAAAACCTGGTGCCTATTAAATGAGAAAACTTAAGCCAGTTAGTGGTGGCACCACACCTTTAATCCCCAAACTCAGGAGCCTAGTCAGGTGGATCTCTGAGTTCAAGGCCAACCTGATCTACAGAGCAAGCTCCAGGGAAGCCAGGGCTACACAGACAAACCCTGTCTCTAAAAACCAAAAATGAAAAACCAGAAAAAAAAAACAAAACTCAGCAGAGTAGGATTGGAAGAAACATACTTCAACATAATAAAAGCTATACCTGAAAAGTCCACAGCCAATGTCATCCTAAATGGAGAGTAACTTGAAGCGATCCCACTGAAATCTGAACAAGACAGGGGTGTCCACTATCCCTGCTCTTTTTCAATATTGTGTTTGAAGTGCTAGCCAGAGCAATAAGACAAGAGAAGGGAATCAAAGGGAAGCAAATAAAAAAAGAATTCCAATTATCCCTATTTGTAGATGACATATTATACATAAAAGCCAAAAAAAAAAAAAAAAAAAAATCCACACAATCAACGATTTCAGCAAAGAGGCAGATACAAAATCACCTTACAAAGATCAGTAGTCTTTCTATATGTCAACATAAAAACCTGCTGAAAAAAGAGATCATGGACATGCTCATACTCAGAATGGCTTCAAAGGAAAGAAAGCATGTAGGAATAAACCCAGGCAAGGAGGTAAATTTAGGCACATCCAGTCAATTGGCTGCAGTATCTCTTTGGCCTGTGGCAATGGCTCCATTTTTTAAAGCCTTATTTCACAGAAAAAAGAAACATCACAGTTCAGTATACATATTTGTACATGCGCACACATACATGTATCTGTAACCAATGGTTTTATAGAAAAGTACTTTTACTATATAAATGTACCTCACTAAAATGTTTTATGATTGCCTAACTTATTAGGTATTGCAGCATCAAAAGAAGTTCTCTTTTTTTTTTTTCCTCATTCTTTTCTATTCATTGAAGAAAATTAGTCTAGCAGTGGTGGCACTGGTCTTTAATCCTAGCACTCAGGGGGAGGAGGCAGGCAGATGTCTGAGTTCAAGGCCAGCCTGGTCTTGTGTACAGAATGAGTTCCAGGACAGCCAGGGCTACACAGAGAAACCCTATCTCGAAAAAAAGCAAACAAACAAAAAAAAAACAAAAACAATTTCAACTCAATAAATTAGTTTCATAGCCTATGCATACTTTATGGCCTGGAAAACACTGCACTAAGGAGTGAGACACAATGATCTCCAAATCCAGAGTTATTTCAAGAAGGCCTCAGGAGCCTTGTGTGGGGTATTATAGTCCCATGAGACCCAATCCAGGACAATGCTTTCACAATCTTATCTTTTCCTTCAACAGCCTTCCTGACCTCAGAACTCTGGCATCTAAATCAGTTGCTTTAGCCATGCGAAGGCCAGAGGTCATTGGGGTGATACAAGGGAACTTGAGTTGCCCTAGCAACACATTTAGCTGTAATTAACTCCTGTAGTCACCTGCTTCAGCCTAGTTGATCCTGCTCTAATTTGCACTGGGGTCTGTTTTCTCTTGCTTTTCATAACAGTTTCTTCATCCTTGTGACATAGATGGATGGGTCCCTATTCCTCCTTCTCTACCCTGAATGGTCAGATTTCTTGGTAACTCTCCACATCACCAAATACTTAATTTGACATGATTAAACCCTCATATAAATGTATGGTTTGCATTTCTTCCAAATCACAAATACTTTGTAGCACTAGTCAAACCCAGAGACCATGAACTCAAATTGCAGGCAGGTCCTAGCTGCTTACATGGAAGCCTGAGTAGGGACTACACTCCTTCCCAGAAGCAGTGTCTGCTCCATCCAGCTCATTCTGTCACTCAGAAGGGAACATTCACACAGCCAGAATCTCTGAACTTTTCAAGAGAAACCATAAAATCTGGATTTGTGATACGGAGTGTACCAATTTGTATTTGCTGACAATTAAAAAAATATTTTTAGAAAAAAATTATGGACCAACTCAAACACATCCATAGATTACATTGCTTCAGCAAGCACCAGTGTGCAAGATCTGTTTAAGCCTCTTTTATTCTTTTGTCCTCTACTATTTGGGGCCAAGAACAAACAAACAACAACAACCAAACTACCTCTAACTGGGCTTAAATTAGCTCCAAAGCGGTAGGTCTTCCTCTCAGTTGGACATTCAAAGTAATCAAGTTCCCTACTGCTGGAATTTACCAGGGTGGGCCACCTCCACCCAGCTCCTCCGCCCTTCTTTAAGACCACAATCTGAATCATTAACATTACAAAGTCACTACCTTGGCAAATGCAGTGTGGAGGTCAGACAGCTGTAGGGAGTCAGTACTCTCCTTTGCTGTCTGGATTGAAGTCTGGTTGTGAGGCTTGACAGCAAGTGTCTTTACCCTCTGAACCATCTCTCTAGACGTTTTGTTTTGTTTAGATGGGGTCTTGGTATGTTCATACTGTCTTTGAACTCCTTATGCTACCCAGGCTATCAAACTCCTGATTTTCTTAGCTCTGCCTCATACCTCTGAGTAGTGGTATTTCAGGCATTCAATGCTGCACCCAGGTTAGGAAACAATTGTCTTTGTGTGAGTGTGGTGGCTGGCACCCGCTGGGGTTATGGTAAACCGTGCAGTCTGTGCATATCCTTGAGAAAGTTTGCAGCGGCTGGTATGGGGTCTGGAGCCCACGGGTATATAACTGATTTTAACTTTTGAAACAAGGGCTTCTTCCATTGCTTAGGCTGGCCTCAAACTCCTGGCCTCATGTGATTCCCCCTGACTTACGCCCTCTGGATAAAAACTGCCTTTCATAGAGGGCTTCAAAAACACAATCCTCCAGTGCTTTTGATTTTATAGCATGGCTGATGTCTAAAAGCAGTGAATGCTTTTGTGATTGAGGCAGGATTAGAGTATGAGGAAAGAATGGTTTAGTCTCAGTGAATGTTCATCTCAAAGCCAAGCTTTACTAATCAGGCCTTCTGACCACCAGAGGACAGAACCCCACAGAGCTCTTCTGCCCTCAGCCCCACTTTCCCCATTTTTCTCAGGCAGGACTACAAATTGGAACTTTGAAATGAAAAAAAAAAAAATCGCCAAATTCCTTGTGAACCACAGACTAGTGAAGAGTGAGATTATATCTTGTGTATTTCCATAGGTGGAATTCTCTCAGTGCTGATTTTCTACCTTGCTCTAAATCGGAACACTTTTTCAATGCTAGGGATAGAATTAAGAGCCTTGTACATGTTAGGACAAGTTCTACCACTGGGCTACAACTCTAGTCCAGTCCATTTTCGAAGAACAAAAAGGAGGGAGGGAGAAAGGAAGGAAACCCAACAACTGAGAAGAACCTGTTTTTCTTTTTCTTTTTCTTTTTTTCTTTCTTTCTTTCTTTCTTTTTTTTTTTTTTTTTGTTTTTTCGAGAAAGGGTTTCTCTGTGTAGCTCTGGCTGTCCTGGAACTCTGTAGACCAGGCTGGCCTCGAACTCAGAAATCCACCTGCCTCTGCCTCCCAAGTGCTGGGATTAAAGGCGTGCGCCACCACTGCCCAGTTTGGGGACCTGTTTTTCTGAATCCCTGTGTCACATCTACAGGCTCCTAGAATCTCTTTCCTACCATTCCCTTGGCTTGGTGTCAAGCTCTAGATTTCGTAATTACATAAACCATAATAGTGACTTTGTAATGTTAAAGACTCAGACTGTGGTCTTAAAAGAAGGGAAGAGGTGTCTTTAATTCCAGCACTTAGGGAGCCAGAGGCAGGCAGAGGCTAGCCTGGTCTACTGAGTGAGTTCCAAGACAGCCAGGGCTACACAGAAAAGCCCTGTCTTGAAAAAACAAACCAACCAACCCAGCCTACCAATCAACAAGAAAAGGGCACGTGATTTTCCTTTAACAACAGATACTAAAATTAGAGTACTTACCATGTAAAGGATATATTCAATTTTTGGAATGAGGTAGAGAACTATGTTGTAAAAACGTGTTGTAAAATTACTAAAATTAAAAAGTCTAAATTAAAAATAACTTTAAAAAGTACCTTGTCTAGGAGAGTAGTTTCCTCATAAAATCAGATGCCTGGAGTTTATGTTAAAAATTCTTCAACTAAGTAGGGCAGTGGTGGCACGCGCCTTTAATTCCAGCACTTTCGAGGCAGAGACAGGCGGATTTCTGAGTTCGAGGCCAGCCTGGGCTATACAGAGAAACCCTGTCTCGAAAAAACAAACAAACAAACAAACAAACAAAATCTTCAAATAAAAAGACATGGATAGATGAATTAACTTATAGGTTTTATCCACTGAAGAAATAAGCTAACTCAGCCAAGTTAAAAGTAAAAAAGGCAGATTTACTTGGGAATGGGTTCCCAAGAGAGTTCACCAGTCTCAGGGGACAAGACGAGAAAAAGTTGCAGGTAGGCTATGGTGTGGACGTTTTTATAGACTGTAGTCAAAGGAAAATTATGTGTATGCCACACCCTGGACTTGTGCAGGGAGGCTGTGGTCGGTCATGCTTGGGTGGTTGGTGACTTTAGGTGAGGGGGGTCGGACAGTTGTCAGGAATGATAGGAATTTTGACTGGGCTTTTTGGCACCTTATCTGTTTGTCGGTTTGTGGGTGGGTTGGGGAGAGAGGTAGGAATGGAATTTGCTGGACCTAGTGGGGGAGAGAGGCAAGCCAGGGACTCCAACTGAACATTAACCTTAGCAATAATGTGGATAATTATCAAAGCCTTAGTGAAGTTGAGTGATTGATTTGTTATACTACTTGTAGCGTATAAACCTCCCTAATTTTATGTACATTTGAAGTTTCCCAAGTTAGAAAAGCTCAAAATAAGCTTTGTTCTTAGAGTCAAAAGAGGTACAGTGGGAACATGGGGGGAACGACCCAGGAAGCGATATTGTTTAAGCTAGAGAACCAGAGGAATTTTCAGACAAAAATGTGATCTTAAACAAAAGCTTAACAGATATAAAGGGTAAGTAAGATTATACTCAAACTCTGAAGGTCTTAAAGTTTTATCCCAAAACAGGAAGCTATTCTAATTGTTACTAGTTCTTAGGTGTTGTCAAGGACTCAGTGGGGGGGGGTAGATTTTAAAAAGGCACCTGGAATTACTCTACCAGTGAGACTATGGGAAACGTAGGCAAAACACTACTTCAAGGTGTTCATACCCTAATCCTTAGAACCTGCGAATACTATAGATTTATACGACTAAAGCGATATCTCAGGTATTATTAAGGGCACGGACAGCAAGATAGGGAGATGGTGCTAGATCATCCAAGTAGGCCCAATTTCACAATAGCCCGAGCCCTTAAAGGTAAAGAGAAAAAAAAAGAAAGAAAGAAAAAGGCTGCAGAAAAAGAGAGATGGCAGAAGAGAAGTCACAGAGACTCTAAACATAGCGTAGAGGATGCCTGTAGAGGTAACAGAGTCTGCCTCCAGGAGGCTGACAACCAACACTGAAATAGTCCTCAGTCTTACCAAAGAAAGAGTTTGGGTTTGGACAACAATCTAACAAAACTCAAAAGCAGCTGGGCTGTGGTGGCGCACGCCTTTAATCCCAGCACTTGGGAGGCAGAAGCAGGTGGATTTCTGAGTTCGAGACCAGCCTGGTCTACAGAGTGAGTTCCAGGACAGCCAGGGCTACACAGAGAAACCTTGTCTTGAAAAAACAAAACAACAACAACAACAACAGAACCAAAACAAAAAGAAAAAGAAAGAAAAGCAAATCCTCCTATCTTGATAGGGTAAATCTGTTAGGGCAGTACACTCTTCTGACTCTGAAGAAACCTGAGAAAGCACATTCATATTTTAAGCTTCTAAATTTGTAGTGATTTGTTATAATAATAATTATAGCAAACTTAAACTATGTAACATTGTATTGGGTAGGTACATAAAATGTGAAGACACTTAAGGGAAGACTAAGAAGCTAATTATAAATTATGCCATATGTTTTCTACAGTTTTCAAGGCAACCCAATTAGGTGCTGGAAAGCAAGTATAGCATGTTTTTGTGAACACATACTCAGGACATTTTATGACATCATGACTAAGATAAGAAAACAGGAAAGAAGAGCCCTATTTGGCAGGCAGTGGGCATGCAAGCCAGTCATAGATTGCATTAAACCTGGAATTGATACTGGATTTTGTAGGAGACTGTCTATTAGTGGAATTATCCAGTATTGCCTAGGTGAAAGTCAACAAGAATGTTGAGCAACAGATGAATTTTCAAGGACCAGAATGTCTTGGTTGTGTGAATTTCACTAAGATTAATCTCACAAGATATAGAGGAGGGAATCGAATAGCTGGGTCTGAAAACAAAACTAAAGAAAGAAAAGAGAGGGTTAGGGGTATACTTCATAAAGTACAAAGATAAAGTGCATGCTAAGCATGTCAACACCCTAGGATCAATTCTTTTTTTTTTTTGGTTTTTCAAGACAGGGTTTCTCTGTGTAGCCCTGACTGTCCTGGAACTCACTCTGTAGACCAGGCTGGCCTCAAACTCAGAAATCCTCCTGTCTCTGCCTACCAAGTGCTGGAATTAAAGGCGTGCGCCACCACTGCCCGGCTTAGGGGGAGGATATGTGACTCCTGGCAACAGTGGGAATGTGTCACATCTTGGCAGTTAGTGATGAAGTCTGCTGTTGTTGGGTCACTGGGGACAGGTGGTAGAGATTCCTGGTTGTAACATTTACTACCTTAGTAGGAGCCTAAGAGTGTTATGGAAAGTGAAGGTCAATTATAAGACCTTCACAAGTGTTGATAGGCAGACAGGGTATTCTTGCTTACTATCAAATCATACAGGCAAAACTTATCTTTCAGAAGAACAATATACCTGGTCTGTCAGCAAGTGCTAATAAGAAGAGATAAAAATTGATGGCTTTAAACTGAGTGATGGTGGCTCAAACCTTTAATCCCAGCACTCGGGAGGCAGAGGCAGGTGGATTTCTGAGTTCGAGGCCAGCCTGGTCTACAGAGTGAGTTCCAGGACAGCCAGGGCTACACAGAGAAACCCTGTCTCGAAAAACCAAAAGAAAAAAAAAGAAAGAAAAGAAAAAAGAAAAAAACAACAAGAAGAAAGAAATAATGGCCCTTTATTTACAATATTCTCATCATATAGGAAATTAATTTTACTTCAATACTTCCAATATTTTCTAGGCCTAGTCTGCTTCTAGCTGATAATGTTAACAGTGAATGTTTTTATAACTGTTCTGTTTTTCACTTCTATCAATAGATTACATGAAATATATTATCATGTATTATTATATATTATACATCTCTATTATATTAATATATAAATATAGAATATATTTAATACAAGTTATATTATATTTCAATATATTATATATGTTCTATATTAATATATTTATCTTATTACATTTCCTCACTTGGCCTATACTCCTTTCTTTCTTTTCTTGTTACACATGAGGAAATGAGCATGTTTTTAGTCACTATTAATTTGAATAGCTGTTATAAGAAACTACAACTGCATCTTGACAATTCTAGCCTTGCACATGTCACATAAGGCAAGTAGATGAAACTAACAACTTAAAACATTTAAAATGTAGTTGAAATTCTGGCTCAACAATTTGATCATTTACTGAAACATGCCCTCAGCCCAATTTAAATACATATAGGCCTAGTATAAAATGTCCCTAACTTATTATTGTGAAGAATCTCAAGCATCTAGAAAAGTTCAAATGAGTAAGATAAAGATCATTATGCCAACACTCTCTTTTAACAACTATTAACATTATGTCACATTTGCTTGATCTTTGCAGTAAAAAAATGATGATTTTCTTGTGCTTTCTCACCACAACCAGCAGATCCCTGTGACCCTAAAAGGTATGAGCATTTCTTTCCATTGGCAGGCAGTTCCATAACAGAGGACAGTAGCCAGGTGTTTTCATGTTCAATTTTGACATTGTTTGTCCGGAAAGATCCCTTAGTTTGAGGGCTTAGTCTTGAAGCTTTCCTCTTTCTTTTAGATGCTAGCCATCAGCCCCAGGTTGGTTTTAGCAGTGCCTCTAATAAGCCAACTATAAATCAGCATTTTTCCCTCTCACTCTGGTTTGCTCAGGTGGGTCACAAAATCCAGAGATTTTGCTTCTGCTTGCTGATCCACTGTGAAGGACATCATAAAAGATATGCATGTAGAGATGTTTGGGTCAAAATGTTAGAGAGTCGGCAGGGAGCTTTCAGAACCTCTCTGGCTATGCCAATCTTTAGGAACCTCCTGGTGTTCAGCTATCTGGATGGAACCTTGTCTTTAGGGTTTTGTTTTGTGGTTTCATTACTTAGGCTTGATTGATTAAATCATTGGCTATTGGTGATCAACTTAACCTTGAGTCCTTCTCTTTCCCCCAGAGGTTGAGGGACTCAATAGTCTCTCCTGAAGGGACCCAGGCACTTTCAGTCACTGGTCAACGCATTAGCAGACAAAAGGCACTATCATCAGAGTTTCCAAGGACTTTAGGAATTGTTTGCTAGAAAATGAAAAAGGAATACCAAATCTACACTATTAATTTTTTGTACTATCTGAAAGTGAATTGAATCTATCATCCCTAAATACTTCAATGTGTATCTGGAAAGGAATACAGAGCCTTCATTATACCTAAAACATAAATAATAATATTCTAGTAATCATATGCTAATGCAATCTACTGATTTTATTGAGACCATATTCATATTATTGCTCTAAATATTTCTCATATGTCTTTCAATAGGTGTTTTATTTTTATCACTGTTTTTCCTTTTTTTCTTTTTAGAATTTCCTACAATGAATTTGGACAATATTTACCCTCCCTCTACTCCTTTCAGATCTATCCCTTTGCTCCAATCCACTATGTCCTCTTTGTTTGTTTGTTTGTCTTTGTTTTGTTTTTGAGACAGATTTTTCTCTGTGTAACAGCCCTGAGTGTCTTGGAATTTGCTTTGTAGGTCAGGCCAGCATCAAACTCACAGAGATCTGCCTACCTCTGCTTCCTGAATGCTGGGGTTAAAGGCATGTGCCACCAGGGCCAGGCTGTGTCCTTTTTTTTTTTTTTTTGACCCATCATGTACAGTTTGTTCTGCCCATACACTTTTGGATATGTGCCTTCACTGGAGAATGATCAACCTACTAAGACACAAAACATTAAAAATAACAATTTCTCTTTCTCCCAACAGTTATCAATTGCCAATAGCTCTTCAGATAAGAGTGTGACCTCGTGCACCTCCCCTCTCCATGTTGGGATTGGGTGTGGGTTGTGATACCTGCTCATACATGTTTATTGCTGATCTATTCACAATAATTAGGAAATGGCAATACCCTAGATGTTCTTTAACTGACGAATGGATCATGAAAATGTGATACATTTACACAGTGGAATATTATTCAGCTGTTAAACAGTCTCTTGTCTCTTTTTGTACATTAAGCCATGAACTTGGTTCTAGCAGCTCAGGCCGGTTTCTATTAGTCCTTACAAAGTGTGCTCCTCTTGGTGGAACAGGTTGGTGCCTCAGTTGAACCCATGTGCCTTTCTCTTTGGCTTCCTTTTTTTTCTGACCTTTTTTCTTCATCTATTCCAGGAAGCTGTCTTCACTCTTAGAGTGTTTAATATGCTCAATACACATATTAATTTTCTCAGCAAGAATCTTTCCCTTCACTTGTTTGTTGACAGGAATGGCAACAGTATATTAAGTGACATTGTGGACAGCATCTATTTTGCCATAGTGATATTTATGGGGCAGTTCCTTTTTGAACAGTACGCATTTTTCTGATGTTTATTAGATCACCTTTCTTGTAGATTCATATACATGTGGCCAAAGAAACAACTCCATGTTTTCTAAAAGGCTTAGAGAATACCGAACACATGCCTCTCCACTTTTCCCTTTGTACCTGTCATCTGATGGATTACTAGAAGATGGTTGCTATGGTTGCTATAGACAAGGATACCAAAACAAATAATGGTTAAATGGAACACGTTAGTTCTATCTATAATTTTTTTTTAACTTTTCAAAAGCAAGTATAACAAAATATCTATAATTCTGGTTGACAGGAAGATGAAGTTTTATTATAATATTCTTTATTATTTTAAGCTTTTATTTTTATTTTATTTATCTATTTAGTTATTTATTTTTGGCTTCTTGAGGCAGGGTCATTCTAAAATAGCCTTGGTTCTTCCGGCAATCACTACGTACACCAGGCTGACCTCAAACTCACAGAGATTCACCTGCTTCTGCCTCGAGATTAATGGGATTAAAAGTGTGGGCTACCACACCCAAATCGTTCTGAAGCTTTTAAAATAATATTTTAATTTATTCCTTAAGAACTGTATGCATCTGGAGCTAGCAGGGCTGGAACGAGTGGGGCCAGAGAGAGAAGAAAAAGTGTCTGAAACAGCTACAGTGTACTTACATATAATAAATAAATAAATCTTTTTAAAAAAGAGAATTATATATATATATAAACAATATGCTTGAATTATTTCCACCCATCATTCCACTTCCAGCTCCCCTTAGGCCCCTCCCTAGTAACAGTCTCCCCCCAACCCCCAACTTTTCTAAAGTTTCTACATTTCTCACAATTAAAAGGAAAGAGGAAGCTTGGCCTACTTCAAAGAAGAAGGGAAGCCCTAAGAGTGAACAGAAAGTGTGGTTTCTGCCTGGGTATGGAGATACTGTAATGACTACATTCCAGAGACAGCGACAGTAAGATCCTAAGCTTTGAACTAGTCTGGACTTTATTCTGGTCTCCGTATTCCAAGCTGGCCTGGATGTTATGGTGTTGTTCAGGATGACCTTGAACTCATGCCAGTACTCCAGCCTCAAACTTCTCAAGGCTGAGTCACCACATCTGGCTTCTCTGCATGCTTTTATTTTTCTACCAAGTGGAAACCATACTACACCTACTGTTCTTCAGCCTTTTCTAAGTCAATTACCTTCATTTTGCTAGTTCAGTACATTTTCAATGTTTTGTTTTTTTGGTTTTCTTTTTTGGGTTTTTTGTTTTTTATTTTGTTTTTGTTTGTTTGTTTGTTTGGTTTGTTTTTGATTTTTTGAGACAGGGTTTCTCTGTGTAGCCCTGGCTATCCTGGAACTCACTCTGTAGACCAGGCTGGCCTCGAACTCAGAAATCCACCTGCCTCTGCCTACCGAGTGCTGGGATTAAAGGCATGCGCCACCAATGCCCAGCTCAGTTTCAATGTTTTAACACCTAACTTCTATTCATATTTTTCTGAATGACCTAAAAATACCCCTCATAATTTTATCCAAATCAATAATCAATCCGGAACATACATTTTATATGATTTTTATGTCCTTTAACATCTCTTTTGATCTAACCTAACCAGCACTTTTAAGGATTCTGATTTACCAACTGTATCAAGCTAATCTTTCTGTGGAATGTTCTACTTACTGCATTTCTTTGGTTGCCTCTTTGTCTCAGTTTCTTCTAAATTTTATACATGGGGCATTGGTCCTGAGAAACTTCTATGAGCCCAATTTACTTTTGCAACCATTAGGAATTGGGATATAGGGGCTGGAGAAATGGCTCAGCAGTTAAGAGCACTGACTGCTCTTCCAGTGGTCCTGAGTTCAATTCCCATCAACCACATGGTGGCTCACAGCCATCTGTAATGGGATCTGATGCCCTCTTCTGGTGTGTCTGAAGACAGTGACAGTGTACTCATATAAATAAAAAAAATCTTAAAAAAAAATTGGGATATATAAGAATTTTACTGATGGATTAATTATGTCTCAGAGGTCCTGCAGAAATGTCACTAATTCCAGTAGACAACAGCTCAGGATGTAGTTTCTGCCTACATCTCAGAGCAAGACACTTCTAATTAAGACTGAACTCCAAAAGAAATTGAGAAGGAAAGTAATGGGACTTAAATTGCTTCTAAAAACCCCACAAGTGGGGAGATACCATATTGCTCATTCTCTGGACATTCATCTATTACTTGAGACATATTTGTGCTATAGTTTGATCTGACTGCAACTACCTTTTAGCTCCTTTGGACAACCCAGCTGCACATAATTTAGGATGGGAAAATGGCAGAAAATAAACTCTGTAGCCTAAGATACAGAAAGGACTTTGGAGTTTATTTAGCTCATGTTCTATTGTGAGCCAGAACTTCTGGAGGCAAAACAGAATTACTGAATGTTGGTACTAAGAGGAGCAGTAGCTGGGCATGGTGATGCATGACTTTAAGCCCAGCAGAGGAGGCAGAGGTGAGTGGAGCTCTGTAAATTCAAGGTCAGCCTTATCTATATAGTGAGTTCCAGGATAGCCACAGCTACATAGAGAGACCCTGTCTTGAAAACAAAACTAACTAACCAACCAAACAAACAAACAAACAAAAACGGAACCAAGAACAGGGTCTGTATTGGGAGGATGGTTTCATGGAGGTGGAACATGAACTGCCTTGTTGAACTTTCACCTGCTCTTAATGCAGAGAGCTATATTGCTGAAGTACTAGGAGTTTGCTTATTAAACTTAATATGTGGATTTTTTTAAAAAAATGTTTGAGAAGTATTAGAGGAACTATGGTTTCCCTTGTTGACTATTGTCTATCCAAGTTTTATGTTGTTAAAACCACATCTCTAGTACTTCAGAATGTGGCTGTGTTTGGAAACAGACCCTCTAAAGAGGTTTTACCCAGATTTCAACTGTAACAAGACCAACTTTAGAACACCCTTGGCATTACACATTGAAGCAGGAGGCATAATATCAGGCAGTTACTGCACCATGTCAATCGGAACACTCATAATCAATTAAATTTGTTACGCTTGAATAATCTATTCCCACACAAGTAAAATCATCTTTTAAAATAATCTGTTTGCTGAGATCAGGTTTACTATATAAAGAACATCATGAATATATTTATTTCAAGAAGTATTATAAAGTCTTTGACCAGAGCAAAAGCTCTTTGAACGGGGCTTTCCTGCATTGCTGAATATATGCAGTCACAGGCACTAAATTAGATCATGTGGGACAACAGTGGGTAGAATTATAGTCGTTAATTTTACTATTAACAACAAAACAGATATCTACAAAGATTTTCCTTCAATAGAAACTCTCTCTGGAAATATGGTCCCTTTGGTGTTCTCGGAAGTAAGACAAACCTTTAAAGGAAATAGAGGCAGCTAGTAGTGTAGATCTTCAAGTACAAACAATAGAATTGGACTCTGTGTGATTTAAGCAGCAAAATAATTCATTAAAAAGATGCTAAGTACCTTCCAGATCCAGTAGGCAGGATAAAGAGGCAGGTTTACAGACAGGAACAACACTCAAAGCATGAGGCAGGGCTGTTCTGGTGAGGATCCCACTGCAGCGCCTTGGCAACTCTGGAGCAGAGAGAGAAGAAAGACTAACTCCAGCTTTCCTCAATTCTTTGTCTCTAACTCTTAAAACAAAGTCTAGAGTGACTAGACAAGGTTATGCCCCAGAACCCTACCTTGGGAGGAAATTGAATGAGGCACTTCTGTCTAAAGGGAGAGATGGGTTCTGCCTCCTTCCAAGAATCATGATGGGAAAGTCCCCAACCAGAGGAAATAGGTTTAAGTGAACACCCAGAAATGAAATGAATAGTACATGACCTTTGCAAAGGCTATTTTGTGTCATGTGGTACTAAATTCTTCATTGTTAACTCAGGGAGAACAGAGGAAGGCAGAATAGACTGAATGGGAGCTGAGGAAAGTGATAAAAAGAAACAGAAGTTCTATTTTTCCCCAAGGCCTCAACACTTTGCTATAAGATTGTCTAAAGTAGCAGCTAGGAAGCTATACTGGCTCTGTATAAGCCAGATAAAGTCATTGGTGGTGTATGAATACAGGCTAGAGACTGCATAATGATTACATTTATTTCTGTGTGTGTGTGTGTGTGTGTGTGTGTGTGTGTTGCAGATGTGCACATGCCACTACCTACATACAGAAGTCAGAGGACAACACATGAGAGTTGTTTCTCTATCCTGTGTGAGTCCCAGAGATAGAACTCTGTTCAACAGGCTTGGAGGAAAATGCCTTTACAGACTCAGTCATCTCGCTGGCCCACACTCAGTATTCTACTACTCTTGAGTCCTACTGGCCAGCAAATGCTGCTTCTCATGTCAACAAAATAAAGCAAAGGCAATGGTAGCAATGAAGTAGGGGCTGAGGGATGTTATGAAAACTAGAGTTGTTCTATGAGTAATGACAAGACTGCTACTTCCTTGATGTGGTAAGAAACTTAGGTTCCGCTAATGTACAACATCTAAACAGAAAGCAAGACAAGTCCAGTAAAGTGAACCACCCAAATAACACTTGCACACACACAGACATTATTTAGGAAAACTATTTCTATATATTAGTGGGTAGATGGAATAAGCTCTGCTTTCTTCTAGAAGAGGAGGAAGGAACAAAGTCCTGTAGAGATTTCTACTTTTGAGCTTTGCTCAAATTTGAGGAATTTAATACTTAAACTGTTTGAGAATAAAGGAGCTGGTTAGTCAGTTTGAGTGAGGATATAGACAACTATCTGTCAAAGTGGCCACCCACTTACAACCCTCGGAGTTCCTGTGTAGCACCCTTGAACCAAACACCACAAGCAGGGATGTAGTTGTGTAAATGAAAATGATGCTGGCTGGCTGCTTCAATCTGTTGTTCCATCTTCTTCCTTGCTGTTTTGGGTCCTGTTGTAATCATGTGTTTAGGAAAAGGATCCTATCTCAGGCTTATATTGGGTGATGGTGGAATTTGAATAGTCAATCAGAAGTATGAATAGACTCATTCTCCTTGCTAGTTGTTAGCTTAGGCATGTGTGTGTGATTTAGTCTTAAGATCTGAGAAGTCTTCTGGGGAACTTTTGGGAAAGATCTTTCTGAATAATAAAAAGAAATGTACAGAAAGAAAATTCCCTTATGCTGGCACTGTTATAGCTACCTTGCAACCAGAATGCTGTCAGCAGAGAAATCAGGGGAGAAAGAAGAAAAAAGAAGAAGAGGTGAAGGAAGAGGAGGAGGAGAAGGAGGAGAAAGAAGAAGAAGAGGAGGAGGAAGAAGAGGAGGAGGAGGAGGAAGAAGAGGAGGAGGAGAAAAGCCCCTATGCTTCTAATGGTACCACTAAACACTGATTCTGAAAGCATAGAAGTATTTTTCCATTTCCAAAAGATGACCAATTTCTTTAAGTGAGTGAAGTGTGTATGTGTGTGTGTGCGTGTGTGTACGTAGTGTGCTAGTACATTATTAGAGCTCAAATTGTGACATACACATTGTGAGAAGAAGCTCTTGAGTATGTGCAAAGACTAAAAAAAAAAATGAGAACATTTACTGGTCCCTCAAGACCATGGAGACTAGCTACTGAATATAGTAGCACATCTGTTCAGTGGCCTGAGAACTTCCAGGATAATGCATCATGAGGAGTAGTGACATGAGAAACATTAATTTGGACTAGAGAACTAAATTTAGAACCACAGAAAAGGGATAAATCTCAAGTTCATTTTGTTCATAAATGGGAACATCACCTTACTTGTGTCTTAGAACTTGTCATAGGAACATTTGTTAAAGCATGAAAGAACAATTGTCTTGCTTGTATGTCAGAACCTTACCTTCTACAACCCTTTTGCTCCACAAATGGAACCAATATACTTTCTGCTTCAAAACTTTGAATACATCATCTAGCTAATACATTAGACATAGAACCTGAGGAGTCACTTTCAGGCGACCCTAAATATCTACTGGTATCGGAGAGAAGCTCCCATATCTACATTTTTCTTTTTCTTTTTCTTTTTGGTTTTTCGAGACCATTTTGAAACAAAGATTGGGGTGTGTCAGTATACAAGACCCATGACAACTGAAATGTTAGGTCTTACAGCAAATCTTATTATAAGAATCAATAGTGATGTGGTTATTGAAATTATATCGCTGCACTGCATTATAGAGTAGTCACCCAAATGCATATGATTATTATATTTACATTATCATCAAAATTAAATGTGTTCTGATGAATTTATGGAGAATTGGGGATACTTTTAGTTATTTGTTTTATGACAATATTGTTATATAGCCCAGGCTGGACTTGAACTCACAATCTTCTTGTCTCTAACTACTGAATGTTGGGCTAATTATTTTATTTGTATGGGTGTCTTGTTTGTGTGTACAACTGTGTATTATGTGTATGCCTGGTAGTCTTGGAGGTCAAAAGAAGGTGTGGGACTGCAGTTACAGATGGTCTTGAGCTACCATTTGGGTAAAATTGAACCTGGGTCTTCTACAAGAGCAGGCAGTGCTCTTAGCTGTTGAGTTACCTCTACTGCCCCATGAATGCTTTTATGTTTTATTTTTATTTAAGGAGAAGCTTCCTTCTTTCCTTTTTTCTTTTTCTCAAACACTTATTTATTTTATTTATATGGGTACACAGACACACCAAAAGAGGGCATCAGACCCCATTACAGATGCCTGTGAGCCACCATGTGGTTGCTGAGAATTGAACTCAGGACCTCTGGAAGAGCAGTCAGTGCTCTTAACCTCTGAGCCATCTCTCCAGTCCCCCATGAGTGCTTTTAAATCTCCAGAATAACATGAAACTTAATTTGAAAAACAGAGTCAGAAGAGTCTCAAAAGAGATTATTAATATGAAGGAAATAATATTTAAATCATAGTTAGAGTTCCCTTCTTTTGGAGAGTCTTTCTATGAAGCCCATTCTGGCTTAGAACTTGTAATTCTCCTTTCTCAGTCTTCAAAGGCTTGGTATTATAGGTGGGTGGGTGTTACTACACCTGCTTTTAGGTCTGCTTTGTTTTCTTTTTTTGTTTGTTTGGTTTGGTTTGGTTTTTTGAGACATGGTCTTTGTACTAGACCTGGCTCTCCTGGAACTCTCTATGTAGACAAGACTGACCTCAAACTTACAGAGATCCACCTGTCTCTGCTTTCCTTCTGAGTGCTGGGATTAAAGGCATGCACTACTATGCCCACCTAGACCTACATTTTCTTTTTAAAAATGATTTTGAGCCGGGCAGTGGTGGTGCACACCTTTAATCCCAGCACTCGGGAGTCAGAGGCAGGCGGATTTCTGAGTTTAAGGCCAGCATGGTCTACAGAGTGAGTTCCAGGACAGCCAGGGCTATACAGAGAAACCCTGCCTCCAAAAACCAAAAAAAAAAAAAAAAAAAAAAAAAAAATTGAACATAGGAGTGAGGGTTGCATGTAGGCATCATCTAATTATATTTTATTTTGTTATGTTTGGCTGTTATCTCTTAGAAGTCTGGTGTTTGTTTGTTTGTTTGTTTGTTTTAGTGAGAGACAGAAAGGGGGTAATTTCATAATGAAGGGAAGGTAGGGAGGAACTTGGGAAAGTAGAAGAAGCAGAACTTGAGCGGTGGTACACTTCTTCAATCCTAGCATTTGGGAGGCAGAGACAGGTGGATCTCTGAGTTCGAGGCCAGCCTGGTCTACAGAGAAGAAGGGGAAACTATAATCAGGATATACTGTATGAGAATACAGTATATATGAGATATACTGTATGAGAATCTATTTTCAATAAAAAATGGAAAAAAATAAAAATTAATTTTTTAACAATACTAATAAAAATTGTATTTACTTAGAAGCATTCAGAATGTCAACAAAACAACTGCAATTTTTTTTTTTGCAATTAGAGTGGTATTCAGCTAACAGAGCAACGGTTATCTTCGTATAAGCAGCATCAGAGACAACTGAAGATGAAAAACAAACAAAAACTCCAAAATCCAAAACCAAAGAAAGAAAGAAAAAAACCTACTGTCCCCATATATAACTGACTTGTGCTGTGCACCAACAAGAACCTGCTTTAAATGTCCATGCCAATTTACAACTCCCAGACTGTACCAAGCAAAGTTAGTGGCTACTGAAAATATCACCAGGTTAGGGCTATCTAAAGACACATTTGGTAGTGTGTTAACTACACACACACACACACACACACACACACACACACAAAGACACTGCACAGGTTAAAAACAAATCTTACACAGCCGTAAATTGCAATGTTTTTCTTTAAAAGGAGTGGGTTGTGTACAAGGAGGTTAAATGCTTTATAGACAAGAAAAAACTGCACTAGAACAAACATTCACAATCATCTTCATCTTCACCTTCTTCATCCTCTTCATCCTCCTCATCTGCCTCTTCTTTTCCTTGCTTTTTTCAGCCTTGACCACACCCTTTTCTCTCCATCAGGTTTTCCTTTTGCTCTGTAGGCAGCGTTATCCTTCTCGCACTTCTCCTTCAGCTTGGCGGCCTTCTTCTCACAGGGCAGCTTGTTATCCTACATTGTTGTTCCATTGTCTGTTCTCTCCTAGTTTCTTTGCAACATCACCAATGGATAAGCCAGGATGCTTGCCTTTGATTTGGAGGCGGTACTCAGAACAGAACAAGAAGAAGGCTGAAGGAGGCCTCTTGGGTGCAATGGGGACCTTAAACTTCTTTTTGGTCTTCCCTTGGGGGCAGGGGGGATGTAGGTTTACATTTCTCTTTCATAATGAGCCTTGTTAGCCTTTGCCAAGTCTTCAGATCTTTTCTTTAGTAGACATGATCTTCCACCTCTCTGAGCACTTCTTGGAGAACTCTGAGAAGTTGACAGAAGCATCCGGTGCTTCTTCTTGTGCTCCTCCTGGAAGGTTGCACAGGGAGTGCATATGAGGACATTTTGACTCTCAGCTTCTTAGAATTTCCTTTGCCCATGTTTATAGTCACAGCTCTTGTTCGCCTCAGTTCTGTTTCTATGGAGCTCAATGTACTGCAATGGCTGTGTCTTGTTTTTGTTTTTGAGACAGCCTTGGCTGTCCTGGAACTTACCATGTAGACCACACTGGCCTCAAACTCAAAGAGATCTATTTGCTTTTGCCTTCTGAGAGCTGGAGGCTTGAGTCAGGGCCTGCATTGGTCTGCCCAGATGGGCGCCTAGAGGTAAAAGTAATGGACTCATGCCTCCGTCCTTAACCCAGAAGCTATCTCCCAATGAAAACCACTTGCAAATGAAAAATTAATTGTCTCCAAGAGAGTCTCACTGGGGAAAGAAACCATTCTTAAGGGTAGGCCACATGCCTGGCAATGGCCAATACAAAATTAACTCAACAGCATCTTTGGAGGTTGTCTCATAATGTTAAGCCAGGGAATTTTTTTTTTAATCTTACAGGTGATATTGTGATCATTTCTAGTTCCATCAATTTACCTGCAAATTTCATTTCAGTTTTCTTTACAGTTGAATAGTATTCCATAGTGTATATACACATTTTCATTATCCATTCATTGATTGAAGGACACTTAGATTGTTTCCATTTCCTAGCTATTATTAATGGAACAGAAATGAACATGGCTGAACAAGTATTTGTGGAGTAGGATGTTGAATCTTTTTAGTATATGCCAGGAAATGGTATAGCCAGGTTGTATGGTAGAGTTAGTTTTAGCATAGCTTGTTTTTTGAATAGGTTACTTGTTTTCTTTACTTTGTTTTTAGCATTCTTGATTTGTTGAAGATATTAGTCATCAGTCAGATGTATGTATAGCTGAAAAAGATCCTCCCCCATTCTGTGTGCCACTTCTTTCACTTAACTGTTTGTTTCCTTAAGCTTCTTACTGTTGTGTGATACACCATTTGTCAATTGTCAGCCTTAATCCATGAGCAAATTGAGTCCTGCTCAGAAAGGCTTTTTATACAACGTTATCTTGGAGAATACTGCCTATGTTTTATTTTGATATCTCTGTCAAATACTAAGTGGCAGAGGTTAATTTTATTCATGTTTGGGTTTTCAATTTTATTCCATGGGTCTACATGCCTGGTTTTTTTTTGTTTGTTTGTTTGGTTTTTTTGTTTGTTTGTTTGGTTTTGTTTTTGTGCCAGTACCATACTGGTTTTCTTGCTATAGTTCTCTACTATATCTTGAGATCTGGAATGGTAATGCCTCCAGCATTGTTCTTCTTACTCAGGATTATTTTGGCTATCTGGGGTCTTTTGTGGTTCCAAATGATTTTTAAGATTTTTTTTCTATTTTTGTGAAGAATATTATGGGAATTTTGATTGTTATTCCATTGATTTTATAAATTGCTTTTGGTCAAATGGTTATTTTCCACAATATTAATTCCACCAATCCATAATCTGAGAAGCCTTTCCATTGTCTAGTGTCTGCTTCAATCTCTTTCTTCAGGGACTGAAAGCCTTTGTTTAAGAGGTCTTTCACGTCTTTGGTTAGACTTACTCCTAAATATTTTATTTTCTTTGAGGCTATTATGAATGCAAGTGATTAATGATCTGTTTTTTCAGCTTGTTTGTTGATAATATATAGGAAAGCCATTGACTGTTGTAAGTGGACAACCCTGCCTCGTTCCTGATTTCAGTGGAATTGCGTCAAGGTTTTCTCCATTCGGGATAACGCTGGTTGTGTGTTTGTCATATGTTATTATATGCTGACGTATGTTCTCTCGAGTCCTAATCTCTAGGAATTTTATTCTGAAGGCATGTTGGATTTTTCAAAGGCCTTTCCCCCCCATCTATTGAGATGATTGTATGATTTATTAAATTAATTGACTTGCAGTGTTGAACCATTACCAGGCTAAATCAAGAACCACACGTACTCTGAAAAGACCAAATCTTCAAATTACAGGCATAGATGAGGGAGAAGATTTCCATATCAATGATCTTCAATAAGATCATAGAAGAAAGCCTCCCCTAAACTAAGAAAGATATAACCATACAGATACGAGAAGTACACAAAACATCAAATAGAATAGAAGAGAAAAGAAATACTCCACAGCACAGTATTTAGATACTGTTCTACTGCTGTGATGAGACATCAATGACCAAGGCAACTTACAGAAGAAAGCATTTACTTGGCAGGTTTGCTTACAGTTTCATAGGGTGAATTCATGATAATTATGGCAGGAAGAAACATGACAGCAAGCAGGTAGGCATGGTGCTGGAACAGCAGCTAATTGCTTACAACCTAATCTGCAAGCAAAAAATGGTTGGGGGGAAAGACAGACAGGCATTCAGACAGACAGACAGACAGACAGACACCAACAGAGAGACAGAGGCCGAGACAGAAAGACAGGTAGAGAGAAACAGAGAAAGGAGCAGAAAGATTGGGCCTGGTATGGGATTTTTGAAACCTCAAAGCCCACCCCCAGTGACCCAGCTCTTCCAATAAGGCCGTACCTCCTAATCCTTCCTAAACAGTCTGTCAATTAGGAAGGAAGTATTCAAATATATGAGCCTGTGGGGGCCATTTTTATCCAAACCACCACATATAGGATAGTTAAAACACTAAGTATACATAACACAGCATATTGAAAGCTACATGAGTAAAACACATGTCATATATAAAGAAAAACCCATTAGAATAACATCTGATTTCTCATTAAACTCTAAAAGCCAGAAAGGCCTGGAAGATTGCACTTCAAGTTCAAAAAGCCCATTACTGCTAACTTAGACTATTGTACCTAGCAAAACTATCTGTTGTAGTGGAAGGACAAAGAAAAACTCTCCATTGTTCAAATAGGCTAAAAGAATTCCTGTTCAGTAGATCGACCCTAAACAGAATACAAAAAAGCAATATATTAGCTAAACAAAGGAATAAACATATCTAAGAGACTATACAAAGAAAAAAATGAATCTATAACTACTGAAACCCAAAGTCTGACTGAGACAACAAAACCACCACCAACAAAATGAGAGCAATCAACACATACCTTTCAATAATAACTTTAAATATAATGGCCTCAATTCTATGAATGAAAGACACAGGCTGGCGAAATGGATTAAGAAACAAAATCCATGTTTCTGTTGTCTACAAGAAACTCATGTCAAGTTTAATGGTCAGCACCACCTTAAAATGAAAGAATGGAAAGAAATATTCTTTTTTTAAAATAATTATTTGTTTAATGTATGAGTGCTGCATATATATCTGAATGCCAGAAAAGGGCATCAGATTCCCTTATAGATGGTCTTAAGCCACTATGTGGTTGCTGGGAATTGAACTCAGAACCTCTGGAAGAGCAGCCAGTGCTCTTAACCACTGAGCCATCTCTCCAGCCTGAAAGAAATATTCCTAATAAATGAGGCCAGGAATCAAGGAGGCATCATCTACCTAATGACTGATCAAACTAAAACTAATCAGAGGAGATAAAGAGAGACATTGCATTCTAATCAAGGGAACAATTAACCAAGAAGATATTACTATTTTAAATATATATGCAACAAATTTTGGTGTGCCCAATTTCATAAAAAGTACACTGGAATTAAAGACAAAGATTAATATTGACTCATTAATAGTAGGTGATTTAATATCCCACTTTGGGGCCATGCGATGATAGTGCATGCTTTTAATCCTAGCACTTTAGAGGCAGAGGCAGGAGGATCTCTGAGTTCGAGGCCAGCCTGGTCTACAGAATGAGTTCCAAGACAGCCAGGGCTACACAGAGAAACCCTGTTTTGAAAAAAAAAAGGAAATATCTTACTTTCTCCAATATATATGTATAAAATATTATCTGCACAAATAATATCTCCAATATTATCTGTACAAAAATAAACAAAAACATCATAATTAAATTACATCATGCATCAAATGGGCTTAAAAGATTTCTACAGAATATTCCACCCAAACACCAAAGAGACACATTCTACTCAACAGCATAAGCAAGCTTTCCCAAAACAGACCACATCCTGGGACACAAAACAAATCCTCACAAATTCAAACAGACTGAAGTCGTATCTGAGGATAATGCAATAAAATTTCAAAAGTTTAGTAAATATGCAAATTCATGGAGATTTAAACAACTCATTACTGAATGATGAATGGGTCAAAGAAGAAACCAAGAAAAAAATTTAAAAACTTTCTGGATCTAAATGAAAATGAAAACACAATGCGTGCGCGCGCGTACACACACACACACACACACACACACACACACACATCTGGGACAGTCTTATGAGGGAAATTTACAGCTTGAAGATCCTACATTAAAAATCAGAAGGAGCACAAATAAATGACTTCATGAAACCAAGAATTTGGAAGAACAAGAACAAACCAAACCCAAATCCAGTAGATGGTAAGAATTTTGTTTTTTAAAAAGCAGAGCTGGAATTAATTAATAGAAACAAAACAATCCAAAGAATCTCTGGATCAAGAACTGTTTTTGAGATCTGCCTACCTCTGCCTCATGAGTGCTGGGAGTAAGATGTGCACCACTGAACGTAGCACTGTTTGCAGGTATTTTTTGAGAAAATTTGGGTCTATGTTCATGGACATTGATCTATAACTTTCTTATTTGTTTTTGTGACTTTTATTCTTTTACATTTACTCATTTGAGGGTGTGGCTTATTTTCCAAGGTCCTAAAAGTTCATCATCAAGTCATTACCGTTAGATCTTTCTGAATTTTTAATATAGACATAGATGGAGCTAGGAGCTTCCCTCTAAGACCTGCTTTCATTGCATGTCATAAATTTGTAGGAAGAATGTGGCAGTTTGGAGCCAAGTTCAAGAAGTTCTGGAATGCTGCAATCTGAACTTAATAGGTCTTTCTGCTGTAAATTTGGAAGACTGGAAGAAATGAGGCTGATTTGGCTCATGCAATTTCAGAGAACAACTGTCTATAATATCTTCATCAAGAGGGTCTTACCTTTAAGTTCTAGGGGGCAATTGAGGGCAATAGCAATAGCCTGGGGTGTTTTGAGGATTTCTTGGACTCCTGTGACCAATAAGTCAAAGGGAGACTGCATGTTTTGCATGGAGGTTTTCCTTAGATAGCCAATGGCTCTTCTGGGAAGCAATATTCTCCTGCATAGCTTAATTTCATTTAAACTATATGTAAATATAGTTTATATATGTATACATTATATGCATTTTAAGTAAGCTTGCAAAATATCTTGTTTCCTTATGGCTTTATCAAGTAACCTTAATGTTCTTTCTTTCTTTCTTCCCGTTCTCACTTTATTACCCTTCCTCAGTCCTCCTCAGTTACAGCTCCTCCCCCACTATTCTCATTACCAACCTTAAAACACCTGTCTCCTACTAGTCCCTTTCTTGAGCTCATTTCCCACCCCCAACTCTATAGTCCCCGTCTTCTTTCCTGGCTTTTTTGGCTACTTGAGGTTACATATTGACAGCTAAAAATTTTGAGCTGGAATCCACAAGCAAGAGAGAACATGTGGCATTTGTCTTCTGGATGTGGGTTATCTCCCTCAAAAGAATATTTTCCAGTTCCATGAATTTACCTGAAGACTTCATTTTTCTTTACATCTGAATAGGATTCTGTTGTCTGTATATGTACCACATTTTCTTTATCCCGTTGTCAGTCAAAGGACATTTTGTTGTTACTATTTGTTAGCTGTCTTTACTAAGAAGCAGTGAATATGGCTGAGCAAGTAACTGTGGAGTAGAATCGTGGATCCTTTGGGTTTATGCCAAGGTATGGTATAGTCAGGTTGTATGGTAGCTCTACTTTGAACTTTTTGAGACTGATTTTTACATCACACTATATTTCCCCTGAAATTGTTTATGCATTGTTGTAGCTGACCTCTGGGATATCATGAGTGAGGACACTTTTTTTTCTTAATACTGTCAGTGTCTTCCCTCTAATTTTAAAAAGATCGTTTTTAGATTTTATTTTTGCTTATATGTAGATAATGTGTGACTGTGTTCATGTATGGCATGTCTGCCTGCCTGTCTTCAGGAGCCATAAAAAGGTTTCAAATCCTTTGGAACTAGAGTTACAGGTGCTTATGAAAGAATTGGCTGCAGAGAATTAATATGTGTTTTCTGGAATAACAGCAAGTGGTCTTATGTACGAACCCATTGTTCCAGCCCATGTGTCCTCTCTCTTGATCAACTATGTGAGAAGACTGTACATCCTGTCCTCTCAGATGATCAGTATTGGTGATTTTTAATCCTCTCAACTGGGTCTTTGTGTTATAAATTCTTCCATATTGTCTTTCCATTTCTTATTTTATTTATTTTTGTTCTTTTTGTAATTTTTAGCCTTTCAACTCTAACATAGGTTTCAATTGCAACGATCAATCTTTTGGAATGATAGTTCACATATTTTCAATGCATGACATTTTATTATTATAAAACATAAGTATTTTCTGGGAGGGGATATAGCTCAATAGTCATAAACAAAGCTCTAGGTTCAATACACTATAGTACAAGGTAAGAAAAGCCTTTACTTGGTTGAGTAGTCTATTTCAGCTACTTGTGAGACTGAGGAAGGAAGATCTTGTTCAAGACCTGCCTAAGTAAGTTAGATGTTGTCTCAAAATTAAACAAACAAACAAAATGAGGATTGGGAGCATAGCAGTAGAAAACCTGCTAAGTTCAAGGAACAATATGGAAACAAAAAAAAAATGTAATATTAACCATAGCTTCTTTGACATGTAAATTATTCCATGATGTAGTTTTAAAACTTCATATAGCCAGTGTGGGGCTGCATAACTTTAATTCCAGCATTCAGTAGGCAAAGGTAGATGGATCTCTGCTAGTTTGAGGCCAGCTTGGTCTATCTACATAGCAAGTTCCAGAAAAGCCAGGACTACATAGTAAGATCCTCTCTTAGGAAAAACAAATAAATAAAACAAAACAAAACAAAACAAAAAATCCATCTGAGCCGGGCAGTGGTGGCGCACACCTTTAATCCTAGCACTCGGGAGGCAGGGGCAGGCCACTTTACTATTATGGTCAAGGTCCGGAGTTCACTCATTAGCATGACATACATGAAAGAAAGCTGGGCACAGTGTTCTATGCCTTTAATCTCAGCACATGAGAAGCAGAGGCAGATGGATGTTTCTGAGTTCTAGGCTAGCCTGTTCTACAGAGGGAGTTCCGGGAAAGCCAGAGCTACACAGAGAAACCCTGTCTCAAGAAATAATAAATAAATAAATAAGTAAATAAATAAAGTTTCCTATGTATAGACTTTTTCTAATGTTTTAAACTGATTGCTAACTAAACGGAATAGTGGCAAGGAAAGTGATTTCTGTGATAAAATTTTTTACCTTTTGCTAGCACTGACTTCATAGTGTAGTGTTGGGTCAACTTACTAAATGATTCATGTGAGGCTGAAAATAATGTATATCCTTCAGTGGTCAAGTGCAAAGTTCTGTCTATACTCATTACAGTCAGAGCATTAACTGTAATGTTCAGTTTTGCATTTCTTACTGCTTTCTGGCCTATATTCCTAGGTGCTCAACTTATAGTCCCAAAATATGTATCACCCATCATTCTACTCTGATTGTACATTTATTATTTTTGCTCTTTCCAGGGTTGCCAGTTTGTTTTATATATTTTGAAACGGTTACTAGAAGGAAACAAGTTTAGAATTATCTGTCTTCTTTGTGAACTGAACCTTGTAACATTTTGTATTGGTTCCCTTTGAATCTAATGTCTTAGTTTATCTTCTGTTGCTATAAATGAATACCATGGATTGATCAATTTATTAGGAAAGAGGTATCTTTTCTTAATATTTTTTCTTTTCATTTAAATGTAGTTATATCATTTCACTTTCCTCTCCCCAACTCCTTCCATGTCTTCCCTCCCTGACTGCCTCTCAAATTCATGACCTAGAAAAAGAGATGTGCTTGCATCATGGTTTTGAGAGTTAGGCAGTTCAAGACTGGGCAGCCAGATGTCATAAGGTCCTTCTTTCCCTTTTTGCCAATAGGAGAAGACTCTCTATAGAGCCTGGGGGCAAGGTAAACCACATCAGGGGAGCAACTGAAAATCCTGCTCAGGCCTTTCCTTTTTGTCTTTTGTTGTTGTTGTTGTTTTGTTTTTCGAGACAGGGTTTCTCTGTGTTACAGCACTGGCTGTCCTGGAACTCACTCTGTAGACCAGGCTGGCCTCGAACTCAGAAATCTGCCTGCCTCTGCCTCCCGAGGGCTGGGATTAAAGGCGTGGGTCACCACTGCCCAGCCCTTTTTGTCTTATAAAGCCATAGACCCATTGACTTAGGAACTCCCACATATTGGCTCACTTAACCTTAGTTATGTGTGAGAGGACCCTCTTTCAAGTACTGTACTTATACTAAGTTTAAACCTGCATTAAATTTCCATCTTCTTACCTGTGGATGGTGACGCATGCCTTTAATCATAGCACTTGGGAGGCAGAAGCAGGCAGACCTCTGAATTCAAGGCCAGCCTGGTTTACAGAATGAGTTCCAGGACAGCCAGGGCTACACAGGAAAACCCTGTCTAGAAAAAAAACCAACAAAACAACCACCACCAAAAAAACCCAAAAAAAACAAAACAAAAAAACAAAAAAACCCCAATAAAATCAAATTAGGAAAAAATCCTCAGCTTACTTCAGAACAGAGTTTAAATCTCACCATGAGTTTTGGTGATGTTATCCGAACTACATCAGATACCCTTTTTGTTTGTTTGTTTGTTTTAGAATGTATCTTCTATGATAGTGGCTGCAGCGGTAGCTCAGTTTGTAGAGTGTTTTCCTTGTTTGCATGAAGCTGTGAGTTTGATCACAGGAACTGAAGGCAGGATCAGCAGTTTATTGGCTATACAGCGGTGACACAGAACGTGTGGGAGTAGCCAAACAGTGTCTGGTTTGATCTAAGGCCTCACTCCATGAGATGGAACCCATATCTGACCCCCCCCCACACACACTCATGCACAAACATATAAATATAACCTGCTAAACCCGTTTTTGTTGGTGGTGTATATCTGGTTTCAGGGCTGACCACTTTACATTAGATAACCAATTAGGGGGCTCATCCCTAGGAGAGGTTAATTTTCCCTCTCCCAGCATTTATTAGTTGCCTATAGTTCTTTGCCTAGGGGTGGGACACCCTCTCCCTGTGAAAATTTCCCTCTATTTTTTGGTTTTCTCTGTGTAGCCTTGGTTGTCCTGGAACTCACTGTGTAGACCAGGCTGGCCTCGAACTCAGAAATTGGCCTGCCTCTGCCTCCCAAGTGCTGGAATTAGAGGCATGCCCCACCACTGTCCGGCTGAAAATTTCCCTCTTAATTTTTAGCATGTCTATTGATATTGCTGTTGTTCTAATCTTGTTTATGCAGCCATTTCTTTTTTTGTTTTGTTCGAGACAAAGTTTCTCTCTGTAGTCCCACTTGTCCTGGAACTCACTATGTATGTACTCCATGCTGGCCTTGAACTCACAGAGCTACACTAGTGCAGCTATTTCTAGGAGAGACTATTTCACAGCTGGCTTCCTGGTATTCTATCCCTTACAATCCTTCTGCCTCCTCAATGGTCACTGAGCCGTAGATGCAGGAGCTTTGATTTAGAAGTTTTTATTGGGGAAGGACTCCCAATGACCCTTTGGTCTATGTATGAAGTCCAGAGTAAATATTAAATAGTCGGATTCCTTGAGGATTTGCCATTGTTTGTCCCATGTCCCTCTTCCTTCTGTATTGACACCCCTCCTCATTTTCAATTTCATACGTCATATCACCGTATTCCCTTCTAAAACTTCCTGTTCCACCCCCTACCTATGGCTCCTTTATGTTTTCCTCTTTTATGTGGTTATTCATGTTGAATACTCCCATCTGAAGATTTGGATCTAAGAACTGCAGATGACAGAGAACATATGGCATCGTTATGGATCCAGGTTGCCTTACTCATTATAATATGTCCTAGGTCCATCTATTTATATGTAAATTTCATGATTGTTCATTTATCAGATGAAGACATTTAAGTTGTTTCCATCTTCTGGCTATTATTACTAGATGTCTAGCAATGACCATTGCTGCGCAAGTAATTGTGTAGTAGGACAGTGAATCATTTGGGTGTATGCCAATGAGTAACACATCTAGGTCACATAGATCTACTTTAGGCTTTTTAAGACCTCTCCACATTGATTTCCAGTATTATGTTTGGCACTAAAATTATACATGTATTGTTCTATCTGACCTCTGGGGTAATGACTGAAGATACTTCATTCTTAGTACTGTTTGTGTCTCTCCTCTTGGCAGCAGGCACCTTTTCCAACTGAGCCATCTAGCTGGCCCACAAATGGTCTTTTTGATTTGTTCTTTAATTCACTTTCCAACTATTTTGTTGAGTATTTTGCATGTATCTTCATCAAGGAGATTTGTCTATATGCATATATGTGGGATTTAATAGAATGGCTTACAGGCCGTGGTCCAGCTTGACCAACAATGCGTTTCCCAGAGGAAAAGCCAAGAATTAGCCAGTTCTTTAAGTTCATAAGGCTGGATGTCTTATCAACCCCAATCTGATACTGGAGTGGTGGTAAATTCCCAGAGAGCTGAGCTACCTGTTTTTAGCCTATGTTGGAATCTTGAAGTAGATTTTAATGATAGAGAAAGGAATGCCACTTGGGAGGTAGAGGCAGGTGGATTTCTGAGTTCAAGGCCAGCCTGGTCTACAGAGTGAGTTCCAGGACAGCCAGGGCTACACAAAGAAACCCTGTCTCAGAAAAAACAAAAAACAAAAAAACAAACAAAAAACAAAAAACAAGAACAAAAAAAGGAATGCCTTAGCAGCAAAACAGGTGAACTTGCCACCAAGAATGAAGGCAAGCAGGCAAAAAGCAAAAGCTTCTCTCTTTCATAAAAGGACATCATCCATGGGCTTCCACCAGAAGGTATGACCCAGATTTTGGGTGGATCTTCCAATTACATATGATCCAATCAAGAAATGATCTCACAAGCAAACCCACACAAGCATGCCCAGCTGCTTGGGTTTTATTTGATTCCAGATGTAGTAAAATTGACAACAAAGGTTGGCCATCACAAGTCAACCCATTGTCAACTTGACATACAATCCCATCTTATGTCATACTTATTTCTGAATAAAAACAATAACTAGGTCATAATTCTGCTATGATATAACTATCACACATACAACTATAAATTACATATTTTAAATGGTGGCAAGATCCCTTGAGGAATGCTTAGTCTTTTAGCATCTCATAACTTAATATGACCACTGATCTTATCTCAGATAAATTATACATAGTATGATAAAGAAATAGAGGAAAGAAAACACAAATTATCTGCTCAATATATGTAGTGTAATTTTTGCAACTGGTCACGTGGCTTTATAACTACCTTCCTCTACTACCCATTCTGTATTTCCTCCACCCTCTGCAGGTCTAGGCTCTTTTCCTTTAGGAGTGCCCATACCTTCATTCCTGAAGAATCTGTGCCCTTTGTCATCCTGCCTTAATTAGCATGTTTAATCACAGGACATAGTAGCACCAAGAGATATTCTAAAGGATCTCCTGCACTCCAAACATAAATCATCTTTTTTTTTTTTTTTTTTTGCTTCCATTGTGGTGAAGCAGTCCAATTTCCCCATGGTAATCTGGGGTTCACTGCCCCTCTTCTGGTCACCCTTCCCAAAATCCTTCCCCCATACTCTCTTCCCTTCTCCTCTGAGCAGGTGGGAGCCCCTGGGTTCTCCCCCCACCCCACGCTGGTACATCAAGTCTCTGCATGGCTAGGCATAGCCTCTTCCACTGAGGCCAAACAAGGCAGCCCAGCTAGAGGAACATATCCCAGATACAGGTAACAGCTTTTGGGATAGCCCCTGCTCCAGTTGTTGGGGACTCACATGAAAACCAAGCTGCACATCTGCTACATATGTTCAGGGAGACCTAGGTCTAGTCCGTGTATGTTCTTTGGTTGGTGGTTCAGTTTCTGAGAGCCCCAAGGGTCCAGGTTAGCTGACTCTGTTGGTCTTCCTGTGGAGCTCCTATCCCCTTAGGGCTCTTGCAATCCTTCCTCCTATTCTTCCTTAAGAGTCCCCAAGCTCCATCCATTGTTTGGCTGTGGGCGTCTGCATCTGTCTGAGTCAGCTACTGGGTGGAGCCTCTCAGAGGACAGCGGTGCTAGGCTTCTGTTTGCAAGCATAACAGAGTATTATTAGTAGTGTCAGGGATTGGTGCTTGCCTATGAGATGGGTCTCAAGTTGGGCCGGTTATTGGTTGGCCTTTCCTTCAGTCTTTGCTCCATCCCCCATGCCTGCATTGCTTGTAGACAGGATAAATTTGGGGTTGAAAGTTTAGTGGATGGGTTGGTGTCCCTATAGCTCCACTGGGGTTCCTACCTGGCTACAGGAGGTGGCCTCTTCAGGTTTCATATCCCCAATGCTGTGAGTCAGAGCTAAGGTTACTCCCATTGATTCTTGGATGCCTCCCTTATCTCAGGTCTCTGTCTCTTTCTGGAGATGCTCCCTACTGATCCATGTCAGTTGCAGATTTCCATTCATTTTCATGGCCATATGGCCATCTCTTCTATCCCTCCCCACACCTGATCCTGAAAACCCCCATTCTCCTCCCTATTCCTTCTCCTACCCAGTTCTTTCCCCCCCATCAGCCTCTCATGACTATTTTATTTTCCCTTCTAAATGAGATTCAAGTATCCTTTTAGGCCTTCCTTCTTGTTTGGCTTCTTTGGGTCAGTGGAGTGTATCATGGCTAATATACACTTATGAGTACATACCACACATGTCTTTTGGGGACTGGGTTATCTCACTCAGGATGATATTCTAAAGTATCATTCATTTGCCTGCAAAATTCATGATGTCTTTGTTTTTAATAGCTGAATAGTATTCCATTGTGTAAATGTACCACATTTTCTCTATCCATTCTTCAGTTGAAGGACCACTTCCATTTGATAATGGATTACTGCTGTATGGTTTGATGAATCAAGAAATACCAGCTCCCGATGGACAGCTCAGGTCACATAGTAACTTGGTGACTCATTGTCAAATGTTCAGTTTTCCCTAAGGCCCAATAGTAGGCCAAGAGCTATCTCTCAAAGGGAAGACAGTTGTCTGCAGATACATTGCTCCAAAATCCCAAAGATCTCTGTGATTCACCTATAGTGGCTTGCCAAAGGCTCCAAAGAGTATCTTTCTTTTCCATTTATACCTCGAATACCATTGGATCTATTGGATCATATGCTTCAACTGAAAGAACAGCCTGCACAACTGCCTGGGCCTGATGAAGAGCCTTCTCCTGTTCCCGGCCTCATGCAGAACTAGCAACTTTATGAGTCATTTGATATATGGGCCAGAGTAACACACCCAAGTGAGGAATGTGCCGCCTCCAGAATCTTAATAGGCCTAGTAAGCATTGCACTACTTTCTTGGTGGTGGGAGGGGCCAGGTACAATAACTTGTTCTTTAGAAGGAATATCTCTGCATGCCCCACACCATTGAACTCTCTTTCACTTAGGTAGAAGGCCCTTGATTTTTGGTTGGATTTTATTTCTCATCCTAATATGCATTACCAGTCTAGAGTGGTTGCTATCTTCTGCTCTTTTTATTCAATCAGCATATTGTCACTAATGTAGTGGACTAGTGTGATATTTTATGTAAGAGACCGATGATAAAGTTTCCTCAGAAGTGAGATATGACACAAGGCTGGAGGGTTAATATATATTTGTGATAAAACTATAAAGGTATACTGCTGGCCTTGCAAGCTGAAATCAATTTGCTTCTGGTCCTTATGGACAGGTACTAAGAAAAAGGAATTTGCTAGATCAAATAGCTGCATACCATGTGCCAAGAGATATGTTAATCTGCTCGAGTAAGGACACTACATCTGGCACAGCAGCTGCATTTGGAGTTATGCCTTGATTAAATTTCTGATAGTCCACTGTCATTCTCCACAATCTACCTGTCTTCTGCACAAGCCAAACAGGAGTGTTAAAGGGAGATATGGTGATAATTACTACTCTAATTTCACAAAGAAATACTATTATATCTAAAACAATAGATTGACTCTCAACACAGTGATAGTGAGTGATTCCAACACTCCAGTCACCAGTAGACAGATCACCTTGGAAACAAACTAAACAGAAAAACTCTGGGATTAAATTACATCATAAATCAAATGGACCTAATGTATTTCTGCAGAACATGCTACCCGAACATTAAAGAATAGACATTCTTCTCAGCAGCCTATAGAACTTTCTCCAAAATAACCACATGTTAAAATACAAAACTAGACTCAACACATATAGAACCTGAAATAACATCCTGGCATTGTTTCTGACTACAATGGAATAAAGATGGATATTTAAACAGCAATAGAAAATACAAAAAGTATACAAACTACTGGAAACTAAAGAAAGTATGATTAACTGATAACCTGCTGAAGGAAGAAACAAGAAGTAAATTTAAAAATTCTTATAATGGAATGAAAATGAAAACACACCACAATAAAATCTGTAGTACACAGCGAAGGTGGTCCTAAGAGGAACGTTTATAGCGCTAAGTACCTACAGCAAAGACTTTTGAGAGATTTCAAAGTAATAAATTAAGGATGCATATGAATACCTTAGAAAAAGAAGAGCAAATAGCATCCCAAAACAAGAAGCTGGGAAGAGATAATCAAAATCAGTACCAAACTTAATGAAATATAAGCAAGCCATACAAGGAGTCAATGAAACAGAAAGTTGGTTCTTTAAATGGTTTAACAAGATTAACAAACCTTTCCCAAACTAACCAAAAGAGAGAATCCAAATTTATTAAAACTGGGGACAAAAGAGAAACATTTCAACAGACACTGAGAAAATTCAGAGATTTATATTGACATACTTTAATAATCTATATTCCATCAAACTGGATGGAATCTAAATCTAAAAATAATAGATGAATTTCTAGATATGCATGGCCTACTAAAGCTAAACCAAGATGAAATAAACAGTTGAAATAGACTCATGACATCGAATGATACAGAAGGAGTGATAGAAAAATCTCTCAACTAAAATGCACAGAACCAAAAGGATTTTATCAGACCCTCAAAAAACTAACACCACTACTCCTCAAATTATTCCACAAAATAGAAAAGTTCCAAATTCTTTTTATGAAGCCAGTGTCATGCTGACACAAAACCCAGACAAAGACACAAAAACAACATTATCAGCTAGTATCTCTGATGAACATGTACACAAAAATTCTGAGTAAAATATTTGCAAACCAAATTCAAGAACACATTTAAAAGAGTATTTACCATGATCACTTCAGCTTCATCCCAGAGATGCAAGAATGGTTCAACATATGGACATTAATAAATATAATTTACCAGATAAAAGGACTCAAAGACACAAACCATACTATTATTTCACTGGATGTAGAAAAGGCTTTGGACAAAATCAATATCACTTCATGGTAAAAGTCCTAGAGAATCTAGGAATACAAGGGATATAGCTCAACCTAATAAAGGCAATTATGTAGCAACCCTAAAACCAACATCATACTAAATATAGAAAAATGTAAATCATTTCTACTAAAATAAGAACAAGTTAAGGATGTCTACTTTTTCCCCTCTCGTTCAACAAAGTACTGAAAGTATTTTTTTGTACGATATATTTTGATCATATTGTTCTTCCTGCTGCCTGCAAATCCAGATGTGGAACTCTCAGTTACTTTTCCAGAACCATGTCTGCTTGCATGACACCATGCTTCCTGCCATGATAATAGACTAAGAACCTCTTTTGTTTTTGTTTTTTTTTTTTTCTCACCCCCCCCCCCAGGCCCAAAGACTAAGTAAGTACACTGTAGCTGTCTTCAGACACACCAGAAGAGGGCATCAGATTCCATTATAAATGTTTGTGAGCCACCATGTGGTTGCTGGGAATTGAACTCAGCACCTCCAGAAGAGCAGTCAGCGCTCTTAACCGCTGACTTAGTTGGGCCTGAGCTATCTCTCCAGGCTCGACTAAGAACTTCTTAACTGTAAGCCAGCTCCAATTAGCTCCAACCCTTTTTAAGAGTTGCCCTGGTCATGGTATCATATTGCAGCAACAGAAACCCTAAGACAGAAGTTGGTACCAGGGATTGGGGTAAGGCTGTGAAAGGCCTGAAAGTGCTTTGCTTGGAGGAATGTGGACGATTAGATGAGCTGCTAAGGTATTAGCAGTTGAATACCTTAAGTGCACCTTAATGGGTTGTACTATCAGAAGCATAGAATACAATGGAGCTAGGGGGTTATTTGAACTGTGGGGCCTGGCTCAAGAGGAGTAGAATAATATTATGTGGCCTAGACACTGTTCTTGTGATATTTTGGCAAATAATGTGGTTACTTTTTGTCCAAAAACTCTGCCAGAGGCTAAATTGAAGAGTCCTGGATTAATAGCTCTAGCAGAGAAAATTTCAAAATAGCCTAGTATTGGATGTGTTGCTTGGTTATTAGTGGTCACACTTATGCAGATCTAAAATGAAAAGGATCAAGCTGTGCAAGGAAAAATACAAAATGTCCACTTTGTGGAGAAAAGGAACACCAGAAAAAAAAATTAAAGAAAACTCTGATCCTAAGGGAGTGGTGACCTCAGGGCAAGATCTCACCCAGCTAAGCAGCCAATCTGTGAAAAAGAATTAAAGAAAAGTTTAGGGCTGGATGTGGTGGTGCACTCCTTTAATCCCAGCAGTCAAGAGGCAGAATCAGGCAGCTGTCTGGGTTAAAGACAAGCCTAGTGTACAGATCGAGTTTCAGGACAGCCAAGCTTGGGCAGTGAAGGACACTATCAAAACCAGAAATATAATGATGAAATATATTTGAACGAGGGGGCCATGTTCCACACCAGCAAGCAAAAAACTTGGCAGCTTTGGTCATGTGGTTCTGGCTTTGAGTCAAGGATACAAGAAAGGGGTTATGGAATCTCTACAGCTAAGAAAATCCACTGAGGCCAGGCATGTTTAGGGGTGTCCCTGCATGAAGGCCTACAGAAGCTATTGTGTGAAGCTGTGAAGGTAAAGGCTAGATTGGTTTCGAGACCCAAAATGTTAGAGATGCCAGAGTCATGGGATACCTGTTGAGGATTGCTGCTAACAAAGAGTAGAAACAGCCCAAGAGAATGAAATGTTTTCAACAAAGCTAAAAAGAATTGGAGATCTGAAGAGAGCTTTGACATCAGACATGGAGATGCAGAGTTTGGAGTTTGCCCAGCTGGTTTTCAGTCTTGCTTTGGTCCAATATTTCCTCCTTATATCCCCTCCCTTCCTGTTTGGAATGGTAATATATATTCCGTGCCATTGTATATTGGAAGTATGTGATCTGCTTTTTGATTTTGATTTTACAGGGGATTATAGTTAAGATATTGTCATTATGGGGACTTCTGAAGTTAGACTAAATGCATTTTACATTATGATATGGCTACAAGCCTATGGGGAGCAAAGAGTAGAATGTGGTGTTGTGAATCAAAAGAGCCCTCATAGGCTCATAGAAAGTGGCACTATTGGGGGGGGTAAACTTTCTTGGAGTAGGTGTGGCCTTGTTGGAGGAAGTGTGTCACTGGGGGTGGCCTTTGAGGTTTCAGAAGCTTAAGCCAGGCACAATGGCTCACTAGTTATTCCTGCTACCTACTGATGAAGATGCAGAACCCTCAGCTACCTCTCCAGCACCCTGTCTGCCTGTGGTGCCACCATGCTTCCCAATAAGATGATAATGGACAAACACCTGTGAATTGTAATCTATCTCCAATTAAATGTTTTCCTTCATTAAGAGTTGCTATGGTCATGGTATCTCACCACAGCAATAAAACTACCACTAAGACAAAAGGTGAAAGGAGACTAATGGGATTTTTATTAGTGTTGAATGTGAAGGAAGATTAAAGGGCAGAGTAGAGGAGGACATACAGGGAGAGATAACTACCATTAAAAAGAAATTGAAAGAGATTGTATGGAAACCTACTACTGTAGGAGCTTCTGAAAATATGTATATACACATATATGAAAAAAAGGTTCAAATTGGGTCATCATGCAACAGGTTGATAATTATCCTATCAAAAGTTATCAAAAGGATAACAAATCAAAAGCCTAGTGCCAGGAATGGGCTATCCCTTTTGGAGTTGTTAGCCAGTGAAGTCCTATAGTTACCTAGATGATACAAGCGATTGTTAATGGAGTTGATTACATTCCTGAATTTGTCAACAAGGTCCAATTGCTAAAGATATCACTTGAGCCATAGGACATGAAGAAATCAAGCTGGTACTCTACTGGAAGTATCATTCCTATTGGCTAGTTTTCATAGTACTGAAAGCTGTTATATACTTACTAGAGTAGAAAGGAATCACAAACCTTGCCCAAATGTGAAAATTTTGAGACAACAAATGATCATTCTGGAAAGACATGTTTACTGGTGCCATAATGGCCCAGAACTATGGGAGTAACTAAGAACTTTCTGGCTATATTTAAGGCCTGGAACCTGTGGCTATACAGGTCATATGCCATAGATGAGAGCTTACTACTATTATTCTGCTAAATGGATACACTATTAAACTGATTCCTAATGATGCATCATTAAACCCCTAGATTAGTGCATCTGTCAATCAAAGAAACTTTTTCTTGTAGTCAGTGATTAATATAGATACCCACAACCAATCAGGGAGCAGAGAACAAGAGACAAGGGAAACCTTAACCATTAAATGAGACATCTACATCACATCCCCTCCTCCTAAGGTGCAAGGATCATTGTGGAGAGGTGGAAAGATCATGAGATCCAGAAGAATGAGAAAACTATAAGAAAACTGTGTTTACTGGATACAACTGGGGAGTTTCCGTATAAAATCACAGCAGTTGAGACAGTTTGCACAAAATCTGTTCAAGCTCAAGCCTGCAAAATTTCAGCATGAAAAATAGAGGGGGTGGGGGCAGCTGGAGAGATGGCTCAGAGCCGGAGAACTGACAGCTCTTCCAGAGGTCCTGAATTCAATTCCCAGCAACCACTTGATGGCTCACAACCATCTATAATGAGGTCTGGCACCCTTTCTGGCATGCAGGTATATATACAGACAGAATACCATGTACATAATACATAAATAAATCTTAAAAAAAGAAAAGAAAAATAGAGGTGGGAACTCCCACACCTAGATATGTCAAAGTTACTCTGAGGTAGGGAGAATTCTTGAGTATGCACAGAGCCTTCCAGGCCAGATGGCAGTATTTACCCATCTGGAATTCAAGGCTAGCAAATTAATCCTTCAAACTGAAGTGTATGAGATTGAAAGGTATGGCTAGGTCTCATGTTGTTGGTAATCTAGCCACAATTACAAGGTAGATGGGCATCAGGACAGATTGTGTTGTGACAGGAAATACAAGTAGTTGTATCCAATTGTCTATTACATCCAGTAATTTGTTGTCTTCATATTTATTTCTGTCCTGGTACTCAAGCTCTGGGTCCTGGTACATGTTATGTGAGCATTGTACCAATAAGCTACAACCTTAGCTAAAGATTTTTTTTTAAGCTAAAGATTTTAATATCAATAGTAACATAGTAATCTATTGAACTCAATGTTGTCTCCTTTTTCTTAGGAGGAAAAAACTCTATTGTTTTGCTTATAGAAGTTTTTAGGTTTAAAAAAAATAGAGGTATTTCCCACAAATGCACTGCTTTTTTGAAGACTGAAAATATGTCTCTAACAAACATGGTATGCACTCAATTATAAGTGGATATTAGCCATAAAGTACAGCATAACCATGCTACAGTCCACAGACCCAAAGAAACTAAGTAACAAGGAGGGGCCAAGGGAGGATGCTTGAATCTCACTCAGAAGGGGAAATAAAATAGTCATCTGAGGTGGAGGGAGGGAGGATCTTGAGTAGAAGAGAGGGTGACTAGGGGATTGGGGTGGAAAGAAGGGTGGGGCAGAAGCAGAGATCTGGGAGAGGGAACTGGAATCAGTGTTGGAGGGGCATCTCTGGGATGAGCGAGAAATCTAGGACAATGGAAAGTCCCAGGACTCTATGAGGATGACCATAACTAAGACTCCTAACAATAGGGAATATGGACCCTGAAATGGCCACCTCCCATAACCAGGCAAGACTTCCAATGGAGGGATGGGACACCAACCTAGCCACAAAATCTTCAACCCACAATTTGTCTGGCCTACAAGATGTACATGGATAAAGTTGGAGCAGAAATTGTGGGTGTGGCCAACTAATGACTGACCCAACTTGAGACCCATGCTATGAGAGGGAGCCCACCCCCAACACTATTAATGATATTCTGCTATACTTGCAGACAGGAGCCTAGCATAACTGCCATCTGAGAGGCTTCATCCAGCAGCTGACGGAAACAGATGCAGAGACCCACAGCCAAACATTAGGTGGAGCTCAGGGAATCTTGTGGAAGAGGGGGAGGAAGAATTGAGGAGCCAGAGAGGTCAAGGAAACCACAAGAAAACTTACAGAGTCAACTAACCTGGTCCTATAGGGGCTCACAGAGATTGAACCACCAACAAGACAGCATGCATGGGATGGACCTAGGCCCTGTACACATATGTAACAGTTGTATAACTTGGTCTTCATGTAGGACATCTAGCAGCAGGAGCAGAGATTGTCTCTGACTCTGTTGCTTGCTTTTAGATCCCTTTTCCTTAACTGGGCTACCTTGTCTAACATCAATAGGAGATTTGAGCAGTCCTACTGCAACTTGATGTGCCAAGACAGATTGATATCCATGGGAGAAAGAAAGGGAGGGAGGATGGGAGGAGCTAGGGTGAGAGGAAGGGACTAAGAGGAGAGGAGGGAGGGGAAGCTGTGATGGGTATGCAAAAATAAATAAATTAATTAATTAATGGGGAAAAAAGAAGGTAGGTCTCTAAAAATTGGGTCTTAAAAAATCCAAAGTTACTAAATAATACAGCTATTTTATTAGAGTATTTAAAAGTTGGAATATTTTTAAATATAAAATGCTTTAAGTAAAATAAGAGGTATGGGTAAGCAAGTCATCATAGCTAAAACATGATTAACAAGAAGACATCATCCTCATTTGTAGGTTTCTAAAGCTGACATTATTATGATTCCTACCATTTCCAACATTTTATTAAAGGTAAATTCTAAATATCTCAGACATTTTGAAAGTACCTGAATATGAAATGATTTAAGAAATAGGAACTTAAAGGAAGTTGAACTAAATTTTTCTGAGTTCTTACTTATAAACCAAACCGAGTCAAACACTTTGGTGAGGGATTTATATATGAACTTACAATGTAACATACATCTAAAGATAGTATGCAGAAACATAGTCTCATAAGGGCAAGGTGACCTTATCTATAAGACAATGTAATATAGCAAAAATATACTTTCAACTTAAGAAGGAGCATTAATATAGATCTATGGAATAGAAAAGATGACCCAGATACAAGGCCATATATCCACAGCTGCTAATTTTTTATAAAGATGCCCAAAAATCTACAATGAAGAAAATACAGCATCTTCAACAAATGGGGGTATGAAAAGTGGATGTCCACATGCAGAAGAATGAAAATCAACCCGTATCCCTCCCTTTGCTCAAAATTCAACACAATCAATGATATTAACAAGGATATTTAACACAAGACTGCTATTAAATCAGGGATATTAACACAAGATTGGAAACACAGAAACTGATAGAAGAAAAACTATGGAATACACTTCAAGATGCTGGCATATGTAAGGACTTTCTGAGTGGGACTTCATAGCAAACGATGAATAGAATAAAGAGAATGGAAGAATCATTGCTGGCTATACATCCAATGGAGGCTAATATCTTGACTATAAAAGGACTCAAGAAATTAAGCATCAAGAAAACAACCTGGTCAAAATATAGACTAAGAAACTGAACAGAATTCTCAAAGGAAGAAATGCAAATGGATAACAGATATTTTAAAATGTTCAACATCATTAGCAATCAGGGAAATGCAAATTGAAACTAATTAAAGATTCCATCTCATTCCAATCTGAATGGCTATCATCAAGAAATCAAATAAAAACAAATGTTGAAGAGGGACAAGCCACCATTATCCATTGTTGGTAGGAGTGCAAATTCATGCAACCAGTATTTACGAAATCAGTGTAGAGGTTTCTCATAGAGTTACAAAATTATGACCCTACAACCAATCTTGAGAAGATATGCAGTGGGATCCATATCCTACCAAAGAGACATTTGCATATCTATGTTCACCACTACTTTAAAATCAAAGTTTCAGGAAAATGGATGAAACTGAAAAAACCATACAAAGTGAGATAATCCAGACCCAGAAAGACAAATGCCATATGTGGATTCTAGCTTCAGTACTATTGATTTTTATATTTGACTCGGAGTGCCTGATAGAAAGGGCCCATGTGATGGGGAAGAGGAAGAATCCTTCACAAAGGACGGAGATAATAGAATACAGGTGATGTTAAAGTACAAGTGGGAATTCAGGGAGTGTCTTAGTTTCTATCTCTGTGGTGAAGACCATAAGCAAAAGCAAATTTGGGAAGAAAGGGGTTTATTTACTTTATACTTCTGCCTCACAGCTCATCATTGGGGGAAGTCAGGGCAGGAACTCAAGTAGAGACCTAGAGGCATAAACTGAAGCAGAGGCTATAGAGGCTTGCTCTCCATTGCTTTCTTAACTACCTTTATTATAACTCTCAAGGCCATGTGACACCAATCAAGAAAACACCCTGTCTTAGTCAGGGTTTCTATTCCTGCACAAACATCATGACCAAGAAGCAAGTTGGGGAGGAAAGGATTTATTGAGCTTACACTTCCACGTTGCTGTTCATCACCAAAGCAAGTCAGGACTGGAACTCAAGCAGGTCAAGGAGCAGGAGTTGATGCAGAGGCCATGGAGGAATACTGCTTACTGGCTTGCTTCTCCTGGCTTGCTCAACTGACTCTCTTATAGAACTGAAGACTACCAGTCCACAGATGGTACCACTCACAAGGGGTCCTAACCCCTTGATCACTAATTGAGAAAATGCCTTACAGCTGGATCTCATGGCAAGATCTTCTCACCTGAACCTCCTTTCTCTGTGATAACTCCCACTTGTGTCAAGTTGACACAAAACCAGCCAGTACACACCCTATAGCTTCCTTATAGCTCAGTCTGATGGAAGCATCTTCTCAATCAAGGTTTCCTCTTCTGAAATATTGTGTGAGGTTGACAAAAAAAACAAGTTCACCAGCACAGGGGGCTTTAAAAGGTTGGATAGGGGATGAAGGCAGGTGATGAGGGAAAAGAAGAGGTAAGGGACAAGTCAACAATAACTAAGGCTTTATGAATTTTTTATGATATACATTACTTTGCAAGCTAATTTAAAATATAAATTTAAAAAACTTAATGGAGTTTAAACACAGGAACCCTGCAAGGGGAGAGCATGTTGCTCCTCCCAAACATGGGTTATTAAAAAGAAAAATCTCAGTTCCAGGCATGGTATACTTTCTTAATGAATTGTGTACCTAAATCATCACAGTATATTGACCAGTGCTCTTGGTTATCCACCATAACTAGATAGTAATATGCTATTGCTGAACACTTTGACTAAAGGATATAGAAAAATCAATCTAGAACTAACCAGGAAGCTTCCTCCCTGCTGGCTAACATTCAAAGTGCTGGAAGGTGCTATAAATTAGCCTTACAAGGGTGACCATTACTTTTTCTAAAGGCTTTTGTGTTAGTTATCTCTTTTCTCTTGTATCCCCCAACACAATCTAACCTTTCTTGTTTCATTATTTTCCTTTAACCCTTTAGACCATTGCATTTTATCCTCCTCCCTTAAAAGTCCATGATGCCTTACTAACTGCCTGATCTCTATGGGTATTCTAAATAAAATACACATATCTGAAGATCCAAGCTAACTTCTTCTAAGTAAGAGAAAGCATGTAGAATTTGTCTTTCAGGATCTGGATTACCTCACTCCAGCTCCATCTATTTACCTGTGAAATTTTAATCTCTTTGACAGGGTACCTCTGTGTAGTCCTTGTCCTGGAGCTTGCTATGTAGTAGACCAGACTGGCCTTGAATTCACAGAGATCCTCCTGCTTTTGCCTCCTGAGTGCTGGGATTAAAGAGCTTTTGAAATGTTCTTACATCTTTATTAATTTTAAGAAATATTTTTGCTGAATACAACATTTGTTGACAGCTCAAGTAGCTTGCAAAGCCTAAATTATATCTGAAAGCTTTCCTGGTTTTCAGTTGCATATAAGCAAAGTGATGTTATACTGATTTTTCTGTCTTAATATGTAATTTGACATATTGCTCTTACAAATTTTAACATAGTTTTTTGGCTGTGTACTTTTGGAATTTTGACTTTGATGTGTTGTGGAAAGGGTTTTAATCTTACCTACTTGGAACACTAAGTGTGTCCTATGTTTGGATGCCCATTTTTTCCTCTAAGTTTGTGAATTTTTTGTTAACTTTATTATCTTGGCTCTTGTCTCTGCATAGTATTATATTTGATCTCTCAAATACATCCTAGAATTCCTGGAAATTTTGGTCATGTTTGTTAATTTTCCTTTATTTATATGTTAATAATATATTATTGTCTAGACTTTGTCTTCTAACCCAAATTCATTCTTCTGCTTGGTTTTGTCTGTTGGTCGTACTTGCCACTGCATTTTATTTAATTGCTTGATTCCTGTTTCTAGCATTTCTGTTCAGTTCCTTTTCAGAGTCTCAATTTTAGTTTTGATATTTTCCTCTGTTTGAAGATTTCTCCTATAAATTATGGGCCATTTCATTCATTTTGATAACTTTCTCTTTTGCATCCTGAATTGATTTCTTTACTGTATTCATCTGTTTGTTTGACTCTTCCATATGGTCATGGATTTTAAAAAATGATTCATGGGCTGGAGAGATGGCTTAGCAGTTAAGAGCACTGACTGCTGTTCTAGAGGTTCTGAGTTCAGTTCCCAGCAACCACATGGTGGCTCACAACCATCTGTAATGGGATCTGATGCCCTCTTCTGGCGTATCTGAAGACAGCTACAGTGTACTCATATACATATACATAAAATAAATAAATCTTTTAAAAAAGTGATTCATTTTATTTTAAGTATGTCTGTCTATGTTGTTATGTGCATGAGTGTGGGTGCCTGCAGAGGACAGAAGAGAACATCAGATCCCTTGGATATGGAGTTATAGGCAATTGTGAGCCACCTGACATGGGTGCTGGGAATTGAACTTGGGTCCTCTGGAAGAATAGCAAGTGCTCTTAATTTTGGAGGCATCTCTCCTACAAATCACTGATAAGTTGAGTAAGACTCAACTATTATTCTGGCACTTCATATATCTCATTGTCTTTAGTTTCTAGCATTTTAGGAGCTATCAAGGTGTTGCAGTGGGTCAATATCTCATAGTTTTATTTCTTCATTGTATTTTGCACATCTTTTGGGATGAAGATTTCCTCCAGTTTTTTTCAAATCTCCTTTTCTTTCCTTATTTATTTATTATTGTTGTTTTTGTCCTGATGAATTAAGTTCATTTCATTTTATCTTTCTTATTGCTCTTCAGAGGTGAAGCCAAATACAGTAGCTATAAGTGGATGCTTTCAACCTTTATGGCAGATTTTAGAAGGTTGCTTTCAATCTCTGTATCTGCTGCTTTTAGCAAATGATAAACCTACATTGTTCTGGGCCTGGGCATGGAAGGATGCATATCTTAAGATTACAGCTAAGCATTAGCTTAGGTTGTAAAAGTTGATTACATGGGAAATCCAAGACAAGATTGGTTGCTACATTGTTGTTCTCTTAAAGGCACATTAAACAAACAAGATGAGTACACAGTAAGATAGCAGCCCTAAGTGACCTCAAGGTGTATTATTAACTTCAGCTATGAGGTCCAGCAAGAGTTCCAGTCTCCTAGAATGCAAGAGCTATTTTCAGAATATTATACCACCACAATTTCCTTTTAGAAATAGGAGCTATTGTTTTTCTGTCTTAACTTTCTTTTCATCCAGTTTCATAGATGCAGCTTCCAACTCACTGTCTTACTCAAACTTCTCCAGTCCCCTGATATTTTAATACATCTTTCTATGTCTTTCCTCAAATTCGCTAATGATTGTGTTATATAGCTAAGGTCTCCAACGTGAGATACATACTTGTAACTGTAATCATCTTTTTGGTGACTTAACACCTTTCTTGTTTTTTTTTAAAAGAGATTTTATTTATGTTATTTATATGAGTACACTGTCACTGTCTTCAGACACACCAGAAGAGGGCATAAGATCCCATTACAGATGGTTGTGATCCTACCACGTGGTTGCTGGGAATTAAACTCAGGACCTCTGGAAGAGCAGTCAGTGCTCTTAACCACTGAGCCATCTCTCCACCCCAATACCCTGATTTCATAATGCCCTTCTTTGCCTCTTTCTCCAGATTATTTATTTATTTATTTATTTATTTATTTATTTATTTATTTTTGTTTTTTCGAGACAGGGTTTCTCTGTGTAGCCCTGGCTGTCCTGGAACTCACTCTGTAGACCAGGCTGGTCTCGAACTCAGAAATTCTCCTGCCTCTGCCTTCCAAGTGCTGGGATTAAAGGCATGTGCCACTACCGCCCGGCTTCTCCAGGTTTTAATCCGAAAATCTTTTTTGATGATATAAAAGTAGCTACTTCTACTCTCTTTTGGTTTTCATTTGTAGTGAATATATTTTTACAACCTTTCACTTTATGTTTGTCCTTAAAGTACTAGTCTTTTGTAGGTAGATGAATATCTGCATATATATACACATATATACACATATACATACATACATACATATATGGGTGCCACATGCATGCCTGGTACCCACAGAGGCCAGTTCTTGGGCATTGGATTCCCTAGAACTAGTGTTACAGAGTCAGCTGCCATGTGGATGCTGGGAATCAAACCCTGGGTCCTCTGCAAAAGCAGCAAGGGCTCTTAACTGCTGAGCCATTTCTCCACTGTACCTAGTCTTATTGCATCTTGTTATACCCTGTTTGGTTGATATCCCTAGGAGATCTGCTCTTTTTTGAAGGGAAAAGGAGGAGCAGTGGATCTAGAGGAAAGGTAAAGTGAGGAAGGAGAGGCTGCTGTTGGAATGTATTGTGAGAGGGGAGAATAAAGAAAAAAACCTGGCATTCTATTAAAATAGTACAGTATTTTTTCTTGACGTGTTATTATCTCCAGCCTATTACACTTTGTATTAGTACACTAACAAGTTCTTTGCCCAGACTTTAAAGTCATATTAGCCCCAATTTGAAGGGAACGAAATCATCACTAATTTATTATCATTTCACAATTTATCATGTTTATTACATCTTTCTGTTTTAATGAGGAACACATGATAGATCTTTTAAGATAGATTAAACCTTATTACTGCTATTTAGAAAATTATTTTCTGTTTGCTTTGTAGATTGTTCCTTTCTTGATTTTCCTTTTTGACTAGCTTTTTTCCCTAGTAATATGCTTTAATACCTTACTTTTTATTTTTTGGTATCTGTAGTGGCTATTTCTGGTTGTCAACTTGACTATATCTGGAGGAACTACAATCCAGAATTAGAAGGCTCACCTGTGATCTAGATCTTGCGTCTGGAAGACACAAGTTTCAGGTGTGGTGGTACGCACACCTCTAATCTGGGCCACACCTGTCCAAGCCTTCCTAGTTTTTAGAGTCTCGGTTGAGAATTTGGGTGTAATTCTGATAGGTCTGCCTTTGTATGTTACCTGGCCTTCTCCCTTTGCTGCTCTTAATATTCTTTCTTTGTTCTGTATATTTCATATTTGATTATTATGTGGTGGGAGGATTTTCTTTTCTGGTGCAGTCTAATTGGTGTTCTATAAGCTTCTTGTATGTTTATAGGCATCTCTTACTGTAGTGGCTATTCCTGATTGTCAACTTGACTATATCTGGAGTGAACTACGATCCAGAATTAGAAGGCTCACCTGTGATCTAGATCTTGCGTCTGGAAGACTCAAGTTTAAGGTGTGCACACCTTTAATCTGGGCCACACCTGCTGCTGGAGACCTACATACAGACATTGGAAGAAGGAAGATTTACTCTTCTTTGCCTTCGAGCCTTGTGGGACTGAGTGACTGCTAGATTCTCAGGTTTTCATTCACAACTGCTGCTGACCATTGTTGGGGAGTTGGACTACAGACTGTAAGTCATCAACAAATTCCCTTACTATATAGAGACTACCTATAAGTTCTGTGACTCTAGAGAACCCTAATTAATACAGTATCTGTTATAAATTTTTGATTTCTAGTTATTATGAGGCTTATATAAAATATCTAATAGGGGACTGGAAAGATGGCTCAGAAGTTAAGAGCTTTTATTGCTCTTTCACATCAGGTAGCTCACAATCCTCTGAAACTATAACTCCAGAGGATCTGGTGTCTCTGGCTTCTGTAGTCTCCTGCACTCACATGGTCATACCTACATGCAGACACGCATACATATATATTATTAAAATAATAAAAATAAATACATTTTTCAAAATCCAAGTTGTAACAAGAGAGTTTAATCTTCAGACATCTTGTAATGCAGACATATTTAAATCTGTGCCTTATTAATGCTCTAGGTGTTTCCTAAGCCAATAAAGTGCACGTGCACGCGCACGCACGTGTGTGTGTGTGTGTGTGTGTGTGTGTGTGATATATCTGTGTGTGTTCATGTACACATGCACTTATGGAATGTCTTCCCATTTCACTTTCCACTTTAGTTTTGGAGGCATGGTCTCTCATTGTGCCGGCTAGTTTTTGAGAACTTCACACAAACTAGAGTCACCTATGAAGAGGGAACCCCCACTGAGGAATAGCCTCCATCATAGTGAACTGTAGGCATGTCTTTGGGGCATTTTGTTTTTAATTAATGATTAATATGGAGGGATCTAGTCCATTGTGGGCAGTGCCATCCAGGATAGGTTGTCCTAGGTTGTATACAAAAGCAACCGGAGGACGCCAGGAAAAGTGAGCCAGTAAGCAGAATTCCTCTTTAGTCCCTGCTTTGGTTCCTGCCTCCAGACTCTTGCCTTGAGGTCCTGACTTACCTTAAAGTCTGACATGACTCGAAGCTTTAAGATGAAATAAACTGTTTCCTTTCCAATTTGCCTTTTTGATTATGGCATTTATCACAACAACAGAGAAGTAAACTATGACACTCAATTAATCTGGAACTCACCAATTTGACAACATTAGCTGGCTAGCAAATATGCCCCCAGATTCCATGCTGGGATTACACAGATGTGCCACCAAGCCTAGGTTTTTCATTATTTTTAATATGAGTGATTAGTTAGGATCTGGAATCAGGACCTTCATTTTGTATGTCAAATACTTTGCCAATTAAGCCATTATCTTAGGGTTTCTATTGCTGTGTCAAAACACCATGACCAAAAGCAACTTGGGAAGGAAAGGGTTTGTTTGGCTTACACTTCCACATCACAGCCCTGAGGCTAAACCTTCACTAATGGACTCTCATGGTGCCAAGCCTTAGCCAGTCTCTATGACCTCTTCATGCCTTCAAAACTAGTACCATGTGGGAAACATCATGTTACCAAGTTTGGCTACCACCATGAGGTACAGTATTTTCCCCTTCTGGACCACAGCTTCTATATACTGACTCTGAAGAAATACTCCCAGATTTACTATCCTCAATAATGGTGAACTCTTTTTAATCACCACCAATTTCTCAACTCCAGCTAACAAGCATCAACATCAAACATCCTAGTAAAGCAGAGGTTTTACTTCAATGCTGCTGGTCTCTTGTTAATCATGGCTGAGCCTTCAGCCCAAGCTGACCACAGTTCTTTAATTCAAAATATTACTCGAACAGTCCCAGCAGAGTCTTTGCTTCCCTTGGAAACATCATAAGCCAGGCATCCATTGTCTTACAATGTATTATCTTACAAGATCCCACAGAACATCCCAATAAGCTCTGAGCACAAATGGCTTTTTCAGAACTTTGACAGTTCTCCCTGAAACAAAACAATTGTCTGCTACAGCAATAGCCTAGGAACCCAGTACCAATTTCTGCCTTAGGATTTCTATGGCTGTAGAAAGAAAAACCAAACCAAACCAAACATGACCAAAAGCAATTTGGGGAGGAAAGGATTTATTTGGCTTTCACTTCCACATCACAGTTTGTCATCAAAAGAAGTTAAGACAGGAATCTGGAGGAAACTGAAGCAGAAACCATAGAGGAATGCTGCTTACTGGCTTTCTTAACCTACATTCTTATACAACATAGGACCACCTGCCCAGGAATGGCATTGCTCACAGTGAGCTGGGAACTCCCCCATTGATCATTAATCAAGACAATGACCTACAAACTTCCCATAGGCACTCTTTTTTTTTGTTTGTTTGGTTTTGGTTTTTTGAGACAGGGTTTCTCTGTGTAGCCCTGGCTGTCCTGGAACTCACTCTGTAGACCAGGCTGGTCTCGAACTCAGAAATCTGCCTGCCTTTGCCTACCAAGTGCTGGGATTAAAGGCATGCACCACTACTGCCCGGCTAAACTAACTTTCTTTCTTTCTTTCTTTCTTTCTTTCTTTCTTTCTTTCTTTCTTTTTTTAGATTATTTATTTATTTTATGTATATGAGTACACTGTTACTGTTTTCAGACACACTAGAAGAGGGCATCGGATTCCATTACAGATGGTTGTGAGCCACCATGTGGTTGCTGGGAATTGAACTCAGGACCTCTGGAAGAGCAGTCAGTGCTCTTAACCCCTGAGTCATCTCTCCAGCCCCCCATAGGCACTCTTATGGAGGCATTTTCTCAGATAAGATTCCCTGTTTCCAGATATGACTGGATTTGTGTCAAGTTGATAAAAACCAACCAGCACAGCCATCTTCACCGACTCTCTGTTACATTTTATATCTCATTCATCATATATATTTTTATGTCCAGAATTGTTGTCTTATCCTTGAAATCTAGTGCTTTCTTTATTGAGTTGATCATGCATTTTTCTTTTTTGCTATTATTGAGTTACTTAGAAAATGATGTTTGTTGAATTTTTAATTCTTTACAAATTAAATTTCAGTCTAGTTGGTGTTCGAGTACTATTACTGTGGTCCATTGGTGAGTTCATGTTTCTTTGACGTTTACTGTTCCTTCAAGTTCTGTCTGCTGTTTTCATATCCAAAGAAGCAATCAAATCCTCTTAGGCTTTACTGATTGGTTTTGGGAGGGAAACAACCTCACCAGTCAGTCCATCTAGGAATTCCTAAAATCTTTCTGACCTTTACTTTAGATATGCCAGCTCATACTGATTGGTTCCTATCGGAAGGTAATTTTTAAGCCTGTATGCTTTTTCTTGATTGTGGACACCTGGACTGGTTCTCAAGAGATTCTTAACTCCGACACACAGACATAGCATGGCACCCGCAAATGCTCAAGTTTGTGTGCTTTCTCCACATCCTACAGAGGACCTGGCTGTGTGAGGCATTTTTGCCATCCATGGAATGCATGGTATCTGGCCTAGGAGGACTAATGCATGAAGAACATTTGTGATATCCATGGGTTATCAGGAGTTATCAGAAGGTAAGCTATTCTAGAAAGCGCAAGATTTTACTTTCTCACACAACCCAAAGAGTTAGTGGAGTATTTAGGATTTACGGCATCTTTAGCTCGCTCTCAGCCAGATGTTCTAACCTCTAAGATACATTATTACACTAATAATATGGATAATGTAATAAAGCAGTGAATGTCTTGAACAGCATCTTGAAAAACTGGTGACGCCAGGCATTTTGACTCATTTTATTCTTATCACAGAGGAGGATTGCATTATCAAAAGGTCTGTCTTGTTTTGACCTATTCTACAATAGGTGGAGTGAGGTTAATAAAGTGATATTTTCTTAGCCTCTTAATGCATCTGTGCTTAGATTTTTCTGACCCAGTTGTACAGCAGAACATTTTTGTGGACTTTGTGCTCCTGCCAGAGCAGTGCCGGAGATCTCACCCTGGTGGCACAGATAAGGGAAAGCTGGTGGGTTGATTAGCTCAGCTATCACACAGGGTCAGATCCAGGGCTCTGAATTGGCCTACTCCAAAATCTATATAATCTGAGAATTTTTGGGACATATAAAAGGGCCAGTCCTGCTGTTCCAAAGCTGCAGGATCTCCATGACACAGGGCAACAACAGGCTAATTGGGAGGAATCCCAGTGAGGTTCACAGAGCAAGAGATCTTGAACCAGACCAATATAGCGATGAACATTTGCAAGTGAAGATGTGTGGGCAGAGGGATATACCGTGGGACACAGTGTGACACATTACAGCTCCCACAATGAGATGTTTTCTATGCTTGTTGTTGTTGTTGTTTGTTTGTGTATGTGTGTGCTCATGTGTTTTATTTGGGGGTAGAGGGTTGCAAAGGTGAAAGATGAATATGAGGGGACTGGGAGATGACTGGAATGGGGATGCATGATGTGAAAATCATAAAGAATCAATAAAAAGTAAAAAATAAATCCAAATAACCCAATTTTTAAGATGGGGTATAGATCTAAATCGAGAATTCTCAACAGAGGAAACTCAAATGGGTGTGAAACATTTATGTTCAACATCCTTAGCCATCAGGGAAATGCAAATCAAACCTACTTTGAGATTCCATCTTACACCTGTCAGAATAGCTAAGATCAACAACACAAGTGACAGCACATGCTGGCAAGGATGGCAAGGGGAACACTTTTCCATTGCTGGTGGGGATGCAAATTACACAGCCACCATGGAAATCAGCATGGCAGTTCCTCAGAAAGTTGGGAATCAAGTTACCTCAAGATCAGTTATACCACTCTTGGGTGTACCGAAAGAATGTTCCATCCTATCACAAGGTCACATGCTCATCTATGTTCACCATGGCTTTATTTATAATAGCCAGTTATTGGAAACAACCTAAATGCCCCCCAAAAGAAGACCAGACCAAAAAATGTGATATATTTACACAATGGAGTATCACTCTGCAGTTTAAAAAATTGACAACATGAAATTTCTAGGCAAATGGATGGAATTAGAGGAAAAAAAAAAATCATCCCGTGTGAGGTAACCCAGACCCAGAAAGACTAATATAGTACGTATTCACTTATAAGTAGATATTAGCTGTTAAGTAAATGAAAATCAAGCTATAATCCAGAGATCCAGAGAGGTTAGAGAAGGAAGAGGGGTCTAGGAGGGATGCATGTATCTCCCTGGGAAGGATAAATGGAATAGATTTTACAGGTGGACTAGGGGACCATTGGCGATGGGAGCTGGGGAAATCAAGTCGAGGAGGTGGCATGAAGGGAGAAAGTGTGGGGACAGAAGGCCAGAATTAGGGGTCATTTGGGCGAGTTGTGTGGAAACCTAGTGCAATGGAAACTTCCTGGAATCTATGAAGGTGATCCTAATGAGGACTTCTAGTTTGAGGGGATATAGAGTGTCAACTGGCCATCTCTTGTTGCCAGGTGAGATTTCTAGTGGTAGAACTGGGTTGCAATTAATTGGGCTGTTGTGCAAGCAGAGGCATTCCATGGAATACCCAAACTTCCTAGGTTGTTGCTAAGACAAAAGGTTGTTCTCTGCAAACTAACAATGGGGTCCCGTTGCTAAGGAAAACACCCACACAACTCATTTAATATGAAGAGATCGAGCTGGTGCCTACATGGCACCTTTGCCCCTACAATCTTGTCTCTTTGGTACAGGAAGGTACTCTCTTTGCAGGCTACTGAAAGAGAAATGTAGACACCAACCCAGCTGCAAAAACTTTGACCTACAATCTGTTCTGTCTGCAAAATATGTTAGGGCAATATTCAAAATATATAAATAACTCAAGAAACTAGATATCAACAAAATAAATATGGAGTTAACTAACATAAACCAACATGAACTTAATAGATATTTGCCAAATATTCTGCCCGAACACAAAAGAATATACCTTCTTTTCAGCACCTCACAGAACTTTCTCTAAAATTGGCCACATACTCGGTCACAAAGAAAATCTAATAAAAAAAATCTAATTTATCTAATAGATAAATTGAAATAGCTCCCTAAGTCCTATCAGACCACCATGGATTAAAGCTGGATGTCAACAGAAACAATAGAAAGTCTACACACTCATGGAAACTGAACAACTCAATATCCACTGGGACAAAGAAGAAATAAAGAAGGCAATCAAATATTTGCTAAGAGGAGAGTTGATACCACTAAGTGCCTTCATACAGAAATTGGAGAGATCTTACACTAGCAACTTAACAGCATACCTGAAAGCTCTAGAACAAAAAGAAGCAAACACACCCAAGAGGAGTAGATGGCAGAAAGTAGTCAAACACAGGGCTGAAATCAACCAATTAGAAACAAAGAGAACAATATAAAGAGTCAACAAAATTAAGAGCTGGTTCTTTGAGAAAATCAACAAGATAGATAAATCCTTAGTCAAAATAACTAAAGGGCACAGAGATAGTATCCAAATCAACACAATTAGAAATGAAAGGGAGACATAACAACAGACACTGAAGAAGGAGAGGGGGTGGGAGGAAGGGTTGTGGGAGGGGGACAATGATCAGGATATAAAGTGAATTAGTGATAAAAAAGAATTGCAACGAGTATATACAGTACTATGTGCTCTACTCTTCAGGCTCTGGTCTTGTAGGACTGCATATGTCTTTAGAGTTTGAAAGACCCTAGCTTCCCATGTTAATGTCATTGACAGCCATGCCTCACCTCCTGCTTTGCAGGCTGTGCATGCTGGTCTCTCTCTGCCCAGAGAATTTTAGCAATTAGGCAAAATTCTCATTTTGATAAATTTCTTATGGGATATTTAAATATTATCCTGCCTTCTTCAGCCTCTGCAGAGTGGAGCCATGCAAGGAGTTACTACATCGTTGTGGCATTTACAAAGGCATGCTTTTAAAAATTAAGGCTAGCAAATATCTAGATCTTATCTGTAACTATATTCTCATTTTAACCTGCTTTATTTACCTTATATCCTATTCTAAAATAATCATTAATAAATGCATTTAATTTCTGGTTAAAGAAAACATACACTGAGGAAATCCAAAAGATCATTAGGTCTTATTTCAAAGCCTATACTCCACAAAATTGGAAAATCTAAATGAAATGGACAATTTTCTTGTTAGATACCACTTACCAAAGTCAAATGACGATCAGGTAAACAATTTAAATAGACCTACAACCCCTAAACAAATAGAAGCAATCATTAAAAGTCTCCCAACCAAAAAATGGCCTAGGGCTGGATGGTTTTATTGCAAAATTCTACCAGACTTTCAAAGAAGAGTTAAAGTCAACACTCCTCAAATTATTTCACAAGATAGAAACATAAGGAATATTGCCTAACTCATTTTATGAGGCCACAGTTACCCTGATACCCAAATCACATAAAAATACTCAACAATTTGAATTACAGACCAATTTTCTTTATAAACACAGATGCAAAAATAATAAAGTACTTGTAAACAGAATCCAAGAACACACACAAAAGATCATTCATAGTGATAAATAGGCCTCAACCCAGCGATGTAGGGATGGTTCAACATATGAAAATCAGTAAATGTTATCCACAACATAAACATACTGAAAGAAACAAACCACATGATCATATCATTAGATTCCCCCAAAAAGCCTTTGACAAAATCCAAAAATCCTTCATGATAAAAGTCCTAAAGAGATTAGGGATACAATGAACATACGTAAATATAATTAAGGCAATCTACAGCAAACCTGTAGCTAACATCAAATTAAATAGAAAGAAACCCAAAGCAATTCCACTAAAATTAAGAACATGACAAGGTTGTTCACTATTTCTATATCTATTCAATGTAGTACTTAAAGTTTTAGCTGGAGCATTAAGATGACTTTAGGAGCTCAAGAGGATACAAATTGAAAAGAAAGAAGTGAAAGTATTATTATCTGCAATTTGGTATGATATGATAATATTCATAAGTGAGCCTAAAATTTCTACTAGGAAACTCCTACAGGTGGTAGACACTTTCAACAAAGTGACTGGATACAAGATTAACTGAAAAAAAAATCAGTAACCTTCCTATATGCAAATGATAAATGGACTAAGAAAGAAATCAGGGAAACAACACCCTTCACAATAGCTTCAAATAAGATGTTTTTGGGTAACTCTAACCAAGCAAGTGAAAGACTTGCATGATGAGAACTTCAAGTCTTTGAAAAAGAAATTGAGGAAAATCTCAGAAGATGGAAAGATCTTCCATGCTCATGTATTGGTAGAATTAACTAGTAAAATGGCCATCCTACCAGAAGCAATCTACAAATTCAACACAATCCCCATCAAAATTCCAACATAAGTCTTCACAGATGTTGAAAGGAAAATTTCAACTTCATATGGAAACCCCAAACCCCAGATAATTATAAAGTCCATGAACAATAAAAGAACTGCTGGAGGTCTCACCATTTCTGATTTCAAATTGTAGTACAGAGCAATAGTAATAAAAATCATATGGTACTACTATAAAAACAGACAGGTTGACAATGTGATTGAATTGAAGACTCAGCCATAAATCCATATACCCATGGACACCCAACTTTTCAATTAACAATCCAGATATAGACATTGAAAAAAGGAGCATCTTCAACAAGTGCTGCTGGTCTAACTGGATGTCTCCGTGTAGAAGAAAGCAAATAGTTTCATACTTATCACCCTGAACAAAACTCAAGTTCAAATGGATCAAAGACCTCAACATAAAACTAGACACACTGGGAGCTGGAGAGATGGCTCAATAGTTAAGAACACTGAATGCTTTTCCAGAGGTCATGAGTTCAAATCCCAGCAACCACATGGTGGCTCACAACCATCTGTAATGAGATCTGATGCCCTCTTCTGGTGTATCTGAAGATAGCTACAGTGTACTTATATATAATAAATAAATAAATAAATAAACAAATAAATCTTAAAAAAAAAACAAAAAACAAAAACTAGACACACTGGCCATGATAGAAGAGAAAGTGGGGAATAGCATTGAACTCATGGGAGATAACTTCCTGAACCAAACACCAATAGCACAGGCATTAAGATCAACAATTAACAGATATGACCTCATGAAGCTGAATTGTTTCTGAAAGGCAAAGGACACCATCATTCAGACAAAGTGGCAGTCTACAGAATAGGAAAAGATTTTTACCAACTCCATATCCAACAGAGGAATAATATCCAAAATAAATAAAATCTCAAGAAACTAGGTGTTTAAAACCCAGTTTTAAAATGGAGTATAGATATAAATAGAGAATTCTCAACAAAGAATCTCTAGTAGCTGAGAATTACTTAAAGTAATATTCAGCATCCTTAGTCATCAGGGAAGTACAAATCAAACCTACTTTGAGACTCTACTTACATCTGTCAGAATGACTAAGATCAACACTACAAATGACAGCTCATGTTGGAGAGGATGTAGAGCAAAGGGAACACTCCTCCATTGCTCATGGGAGTGCAAACTTGTACAGTCACTATGGAAATCAGTGTGATGGTTCCTCAGAAAATTGGGAATTGATCTATTTCAAGATCCAGCTAAATACCACTCTTAGGCATGTACCCAAAGGATGCTCCATCTTACAACAAGGACACTTGCTCAACTACAGTCATAGCAGCTTCATTCATAATAGCCAGTTTTGAGAGCAACCTAGATGTCCTGCAACTGAAAAATGGATAAAGAAAATGTGGCATATTGACACAATGGATTATCATTCTTCAGTTTAAAAAAAAAATGGCCACATGAAATTTGTTGGCCAATTGATGCAAGTAGAAAAAAAAATCATTCCGAGTGAGGTAACTTAGACCCAAAAAGACAAATATGGTATGCATTTACTTATAATTGGATATTATCTCTAAAGTAAATGATAATCGTGCTATAATGCAAACACTCAGAGAGATTAGGTAAAGAGGAGGGCTATGGCAAGTGGGGGAGCATGGGTCTCTATGGGAAGGGGAAATAGAATAGATTCTGCAGGCGGACATGGGGCAGGTGGGGGCAGGAGTGGGAAGGATCATGTTGTGAGGACAAACAGTTGGAATTGGGCAGCATTTAGGTGGTGGTATGGAAACCTAGTGCAGTGGAAACTTCCTGGAAACTATGAGGGTGACCCTAGTGAGGACCCTTACTAGGATATGGAACCTGAATTGGAAATTTATAGCTAGGCAAGGCCTCTAGTGGTAGGACTGGGTTACATTTGGATGAGCTGTTGGTCAAGGAGGTCCTGAGGAAGGAGATCCATAAACAACCCAGGCTGATGCTAGGACAGAATGTCTCTGAAAACTGACAGTGGGGTCTAATTTCTAAGAGAGGGTGAGGTAGTGCAGGCTTGGAGTCTTTACCCCTATGTTCTAGCCTTTTTGGTGCAAGAAGGTACTCTGCAGGCTTTGGAAATAGAATCTTGGACACTAACCCAGCCAAAAAACCATCCACCTACAATCTGTCTTGCAGGCAAGATATGTTGGGACAATGGTGGCACGGATCTTGTGGGAATGGCCAGCCAATGTTTGGTATAACTTGAAGCCCACGCCACGAGAGGGAGTCTATGCCTATACCTCCTGGATGGCCAGGAACTGGAGACTGGATGTCCCAGAGACCTAGGGTAGAACCAAATACAACTGGAAAAAAATTAATGCAATAATGCCTAAAGATATTCTGCTGTACCCATAGATCAATGCTGTGCCCTGTTGTCATCAGAGAGGCTTCCTCTGGCAGCAGATGGGAATGGGTACAGAGACCCACAGCCAGACATTATGCATTGAGAGTCTAAATTGGAGTATCCATGGGGTTCCTCCCCTTGGATATTGGGAAACTCTTTGGAAGAGGAGGAGAAAAGACCAGGAGTCAGAGGGAATGGAGGACACCAGGAGAATGTGGCCCACCCAATCAGCTAAGCAGGGCTCACCTGGACTCACAGAGACTGAACCTGTAAGCATAGGCTTATACCAGGTCCTCTACATAAAAAAAAAAATGTTGTGGCTGTGAGTTTAGTGTTTTTGTGGGACTCCTAACAGAGCAAATGGGTGTGTCTGTGACTCTTTTGCCTGCTCTTGAGACTCTTTTCCTCCTACTGGGTTGCCTTGTACAGTCTCTATATAAGGGCTTTCCACTTGTCTTGTTGTATCTTGTTTTGTCCTAATTGGCTGTTTTATCTTGGAGGCCTGTTCTTTTCTAAAGAGGAAATGGAGGGGGAGTGTATCTGAAGGCAGAGAGGAGGTTGAGGGGAGCTAGAAGGAATGGAGGGAGGGGAAACTGTGGTTGAGCTGTATTGTCTGAGAGAAGATTCTATTTTCAATGAAAATAAATACATGAAAATAAATAACCTAATTAAAATGGGAAAAAAATTTAAAAAGGGAATTCTCAAAAAGGAAATGCAAATGGCCAAGAAACGAAGAAATGTTCAACATCCTTAGCCAACAGGGCAATGCAAATCAAAACTACTTTGAGATTTCATCTAATATCTGTCAGAATGGTTAACTACATAAGTGACAGCTCATGCTGGTGAGGAACACTCATCCATTGCTTGTGAGAATGCAAACTTGGACAGCCGCTATGGAAATAAGTGTGGTGATTTTTCAAGAAGAAGGGAATCTATCTACCTCAAGATCTAGCTATCCCACTCCTGGGCATATACACATAGATCACTTCATTCTACCAGAGAGACACTTGTTTAACTGACTTCATTGATATTCTGTTTATAATAACGAGAAATTGGAAACAACCTAGATGCCCTCAACAGAAGAATGAATAAAGAAAATATAGCCCATTTATACAAGAAAGTATTATGAAGCTATTTTTTAAAAGAAAATATGAAATTTTCAGGTAAATGGATGGAACTAGAAAAAAATCATCTCGATTGAGGTAATCAAGATGCTGAAAGATAAATATGGTATGTATTTGCTTATATGTTGATATTAGCTGTTAAGTCAATAATAACCAAGCTATAGTCTATAGAAGCTGTAATCGTAGAACTATAGATGACAGGTAAGGGACTGGAGGCAGGGAGAAACATATATGAAGGCTATCTAAATAAAAATCATCAAATAATGGGGGATACAGAGCCCCAAAAGGGTCCTGTGGGGACCTCCAAACAAACAGGCTGTAGCCTGTTGCTCTCCACAAACTAACGGCAAGGCCCCACTGCTGAAGACAACACCTACACAACTCATTGAACACGGAGAAATTGAGCTGATACCTCCATAGGATCTTTGCCTCTGTGTCCTCGTGTCTTTGGTACTCTGCAGGCTACCAAAAGAGAAACATAGACACCAACACAGCTACGAACCATTTGCTCTAAAATGATGTCTTGCCTGAAAGATCTGTAGTGCAATAGTGACACAGATTGTGGGAGTACCAAGCAATGTCTGATTTGACTGAAGGCCCTCTTTAGGAGGTGGAATACTGCTTGGATGACCAAGAACCTGAGACTAGCTAGCACAGGGACCTAGGGTATAACCAGATACTATTGTTCTATTAAATGAACATACCATTAAAATGATTCTTAATGCATTCTGCTACACTCATAGGTCCATGTCTTGCTCAGCTGTAATTAGAGAAGCTTCCTCCTGCAGCAGACGGGCACAAATACAGAGACTCACAGCCAGACATTATACCGAGAGTAAGTGACCTTGGAATACTCAGCCCTAAATGAGATATCTCCATCAAATCCCTTCCCTCAGGTGTCAAGGAACTCCACAGATGAGAAGGCAGAAAGAGCCAGAGGGGGCAGAGGATGCTGGCAAAACAAGGCTTTCTAAATCAACATGATCAATGAATATATGAACAACAGAACTTAAGCAGCAAGCACAGGACCTGCACAAGTCTGCACCAGATGAAGTCCTAGAGCTGAAAGGAGAAGTGGGTACATGCCTCTCCACCATCCCTAACCCAGAAGCAATAATCAACTGATAACCACTTGCAAATGCAAATTTAGTTTTTTTCACTGGGCTCTCAGCGGGGGAAACACTACAATTAAGGGTAGGCTACATGCCCAGCAATGGCTGGTCAACAGAAAACTAATTCACTGGCATCTTTGGAGGTTCATTGTCGAATAATGTTGTGTTAGGGCTCTTCCTTGCTTGAAAACACTTTTTATATTATTATTTTATCTTTCATTTTTATTTTATTTATATGTCTTTTGTCTCTCTTTTTACCCTATACGTGAAGGGAGAAAGGCAGCTGGAATATCAGCATCACCTCTCTTGGATCATGACTGTGGGTGCAATGTAAACCACCACCTCATTGTTTTGCCACCACGCCTTCCCTGTACCTTCACACCGTGAGCCAAAATAAATCCTCTCATCTTAAGTTGCTTTTATTGGGTACTTTGCCATGGCAATGAGAAAAGTGGCTAATACGACATCCCTGCATGCCATTGAAGGGGTTACAGGGAAGGGGGTATGTGACCAGAACACGTGTGCTTTGAAGGGCATCAAAGGCCAAGACAGTTGAAGTCATATTGCCATGAGAGGCTCTATCTTGGCAGTCAGCACAGAGGCTTAAGAGATCTACAGTCTTGGTCACCCCCCCCCCCTTCCCCGTGCTCCCAGAGACTGGACCACCAACCAAAGAATGCGTATTGAGAGGACCATGGTGCTGGCCACATATGTGGCTAAGGAGGGCCTTGTTGGCCATCAGTGGGAGGAGAGGCCCTTGGGTCTGAGGGTGTTAGATGCCCCAGTGTAGGGGAATGCCAAGGAGGGAAGACTGGAGTGGGTGGGTGGGTGGGTGGGGGAATACCCTCATAGAGGCAGGGGGAAGGGGGATAGGATAGGGGGTTTCCAAAGGGGAGACTTGGAAAGGGGAAAACATTTGAAATGTAAACAAAGCATCAAAATAAAAATAAAAATAAAGAGATCTACAGTCTCAATCTCAGAACTGCTGTGTGATACCCAGTCAGTTGTAAACCACTCTGGGTCCTAGTTTCCCATAGGAACAACAACAATAAGGTGGGTGTGTATTGTGGGGGAAAATGAACAAATTGCTCTCAAGGGCTTACTTACCACAGGTGTTTCAGTTCCATCTCACAAAGTGCTTTAAGGGGGGGGGGGGATGGTGCCTGGAGGAGCCCAGCAGACTCGGGACCCATCTTCTCCGATTGAACCTTACCTTCCTTCCAGTCTGGGCCTTCTGCAGGGGCAGATCATCAGCTTGTCTGCCCCTCTGAAGACCCCACAGTCTGAAAGCCTCCCAGGAGATCTGCTACAGCCAGGGCCGCAGGACTCCCAGGAGACCTGCAGCAACCCAGGGACACAGGAGGCAGGCTTCAGACAGAGACACCCATTCCAGTTAACACCAGAGATAAAACCAAATGGCAAGAGGCAAGCACAAGACAATAAGCAGCAGAAGCCACGTTGGCACCACCAGAACCCATTTCTCCCACCACAGCAAGCCCTGAATACACCAACACACCTGAAAATCAGGAGGCTGACCTAAAATCCTATCTCATGAAGATAATAGAGTCCTTTAAGGAGGATAAAAATAACTCACTGAAAGAAATACAGGAAAACACAGGTAAACAGAAGCCCTTAAAGAGGAAACAAATAAATTCCTTAAAGAAATTTAGGAAAACACAATCACATAGGTGAAGTAATTGAACAAAGCAGTCCAAGACCTAAAAATGGAAGTAGAAACAATAAAGAAAACACAAATGGGGGCAACCCTGGAAGTGGAAAACCTAGGAAAGAGGTCAGGAACTACAGATGCAAGCAAGCATCAACAACAGAATCCAAGAGATAGGCGTAGAAGATACCATAGAAGATATAGACACAACATTCAAAGAAAATTCAAAACATAAAAAATTCTTAAACCCAAACATCCAGGAAATCCAGGACACAATGAAAAGACCAAACCTAATAATAATAGGAATAGAAGAGAGTGAAGATTCCAAGTTCAAAGGACCAGAAAATGTGTTCAACAAAATCGTAGAAGAAAACTTCTCCAACCTAAAGAAAGAGATGGCCATAAATGCACAAGAAGCCTACAGAACACCAAATAGATTGGATCAGAAAAGAAAATCCTCTTGTCACATAATAATCAAAACACTAAATGCACAGAACAAAGAAAGAATATTAAAATCTGTAACAGAAAAAAGCCAAAGGCAGATCTATCAGAATTAAACAAGACTTCTCAACAGAGGAGACCCTAACAGCCAGAAGAGCCTGGACAGAGGTTCATGGAGACCCTAAGGAAACATAAATGCCAGCACAGGCTACTATACCCTGCAAAACTCTCAATTGTCATAGATGGAGAAACCAAAATATTCCATGACAAAACCAAATTTAAACAATATCTATCTACCAGTCCAGCCCTACAGACGATTCTAAAAGGAAAACTCCAACAAAATGAGGGTACCTACACCAAAAAAAACACAAGAAATTAATCATCTCACAACAAAACCAGAGAGAACTGCATACACATAATGCCACCTACAACAACAAACAGGAACAAACAATGATCTGTCTTTAATATCTCTCAATATCAATGGACTCAGTTCTCCAATAAAAAGACATAAGCTGGCTGGGCAGTGGTGGCATACACCTTTAGTCCCAGCACTTGGAGGCAGAGGCAGGCCTCTGAGTTCGAGGCCAGCCTGGTCTACAAAGTGAGTTCCAGGACAGCCAGGGCTACACAGAGAAACCATGTCTCCAAAAACAAACAAACAAACAAACAAACAAAAAGACAAGTAAAAAAACAAACAAAAAACCCAAAAAAAAACCCCCAAAACTTCCCAACCAAAAAAAGCCCAGGGCCAGAGCTAATACCAACACTCCTCAAACTATTCCATAAAATAGAAACACAAGGGACACTACCTGATTCATTCTATGAAGCCACAGTTACTCAGATACCTAAACCACACAAAGATCCAACAAAGAAAGAGAATTTTAGACCAATTTCTCTTAGGAATATCGATGCAAAAATACTCAATAAAATTTTAGCAAACTGAATCCAAGAACACATCAAAACCACCATTCACCACGATCAAGTAGGCTTCATCCCAGGGATTTAAGGTTGGTTCAATATATGAAAATCCACTATATAAACAAACTCAAAAAAAAAGGTCACATGATCATCTCATTAGATGCTGACAAAGCATTTGACAAAATCCAATACCCCTTCATGTTAAAAGTATTGGAGAAATCAGGAATTCAAGAGCCATACCTAAACACAATAAAATCAATATACAACAAACCAACAGCCAATATAAAATTAAATGAAGAGATACTTGAAGCAATCCCACTAAAATCAGGGACAAGGATGCCCACTCTCTCCATATCTACTCAATATTGTACTCGAAGTTTTAGCTAGAACAATAAGACAACAAAAGGAGATCAAGGGGATACAAACTGGCAAAGAAGAAGTCAAGATATCACTATTTGCCGATGATACCAGAGAACTTATACAGCTGATAAACAACTTTAGCAAAGTGGCTGGATATAAAATTAACTCAAGCAAATCAGTAGCCTTCCTATACTCAGGATAGGATAAACAGGCTGAGAAAGAAAATAGGGAAAGAACATCCTTCACAATAGTCACAAATAATATAAAATATCTTGAGATAACTCTAACCAAACAAGTGAAAACTCTGTATAACAAGAACTTCACGTCTCTCCAAGAAAGAAATTGAAGAAGACCTCAGAAAATGGAGGGATCGCCCGTGCTCATGGATCGGTAGGATTAACATAGTAAAAATTGCCATCCTACCAAAAGCAATCTACAGATCAAAATTCCAACACAATTCTTCAAAGACATGGAAAGAGCAATTCTCAGTTTCATATGGAAAAACAAAAAACCAAGGATAGCCAAATCAAATCTTAACAATAAAAGAACTTCTGGGTGAATCAGCATCCCTGATCTCAAGCTTTACTACAGAGCAACAGTGATAAAAACTGCATGGTATTGGTACAGAGATGGGTTGATCAGTGGAGTAGAATTGAAGACCTAGAAATAAACCCACACACTTATGGTCACTTGATCTTCGACAAAGGAGCTAAAACCATACAGTGGAAAAAAGAGAGCATCTTCAACAAATGGTGCTGGTCTAACTGGCTGTCTGTATGTAGAAAAGTAAAAATAGACCTGTATTTGTCACCTTGAACAAAGCTTAAGTCCAAGGACCTCAACATAAAACCAGATACACTGAATCTAATAGAAAAGAAAGTGAGAATGAGCGTCAAACTCATTGGCACGGAGTGGGTGTGGGTGTGGGTGTGGGGATCCTAAACAAAACTCCAATGGCTCACGCTCTAAGATCAAGAATTGATAAATGGGACCTCATGAAGCTGGAAAGCTTCTACGAGGCAAAGGACATGGTCAATAGCACAAATTGGCAACCTACAGATTGGGAAAAAAATCTTCACTAACCCCACATCTGATAGAAGGCTCATATCCTAAATATATAAAGAACTCAAGAAGCTAACCTCCAAAAAACCAAACAATCCAATAAAAAATAAATTGGGTATAGAGCTAAACAGAGAATTCACAACAGAGGAAACTCAAAGGGCTGAGAAGCACCTAAAGAAATGTTCAACATCCTTAGTCATCAGGGAAATGCAAATCAAAACAACCCTGAGATTCCACCTCACACCAGTCAGAATGGCTAAGATCAAAAACTCAAGTGACACAGATGTTGGCGAGGATGTGGAGAAAGAGGAACACTCCTCCATTGCTGGTGGGATTGCAAACTGGTACAACCACTCTGGTAATCAGTCTGGAGGTTCCTCAGAAAATTGTAAATAGATCTACCCGAAGACCCAGCATATACTTGGGCATAAACTCAAAAGATGCCCCACCATGTCGCAGGGGCACGTGTTCCACTATGTTCATACCAGCCATATTTATAATAGCCAGAAACTGGAAGCAACCCAGATGTCCCACAACAGAAGAATGGATACAGAAAATGTGGTTCATTTACACAATGGTCTACTACTCAGCCATTAAGAATGAGGACATCCTGAGTTTTGCAGGTAAATGGGTAGTACTAGAAAATATCATCCTGAGTGAGGTAACTCAGACCCAAAAGGATATGCATGGTATGTACTCACTAATAAGTGGACATTAGCCAATAAAAAGTACAGAATACCCAGGGTACAGTCCACAGAACTCAAGAAGGTTAACAAGCAGAAGGGCCCAAATGAGGATGCCTCAATCCCACTTGGGAGGGAGAAGAAAGCAATCATGGGAGGCAGAAGGAGGGAGGGTTCTGGGTAGAAGAGGGGAGGGGGAGGGGAAAAGGGGAACATGATCAGGTATGGGGGTGGGGAGAACAGGAGAGAAGCCCCGAGGACCAGTAGAAAGAATGGAAACAGGCAACCTTGGGCAGTGGGAGGCAGGAGGTGGAGGGACCCTCTATAAAGTACCAGAGACCTGGGAGGTGAGAGACTCTCAAGATTCAAAGGGAGAAACCTTATATGAAAGGCCCTACAGTGGGGAGAGGGAACTTGTAGAGTCCACCTCCAGTAGAAAGACAGGGCATCGAGTGAGGGATGGGGTTGCCATCCCACAGTCAAAAACTCTGACCCAGAATTGTTCCTGTCTGAAAGAACTGCAGGGACAAAAATGGAAAAGAGACTGAGGAAAAGACGGCCCAGTGACAGGCCCAACTTGGGATCCAGCTCAAGGAGAGGCTCTAAGATCTGACACTATTACTGATGCTATCCTGTGCTTAACAGAAAGAAGCCTTCAATGGCTGTCCTTCAAGGGGCCCAACAAGCAGCTGACTGAGACAGACGCAGATATTAAAACACCCAGCCATTGGACTGAAGTTGGGGAACCCTGTGGTTGAATTAGGGAAAGGCTAGAAGAAGCTGAGGAGGAGGGCAACTCCATAGGAAGACCAACAGTCTCAATTAACCCAGACCCCTGAGATCTCTCAGACGCTGAGCCACCAACCAGGCAGCATACACCAGCTGGTCGGAGACCCCCAACACAAATACAGCAGAGGACTGCCTCGTCTGGCCTTAGTGGGAGAAGAGGTGCCTACCCTAGAGAGACTTGAGGCCCCAGGGAGTGGGGAGGCTTGGGGGGGGGTAGGGAGTAGGGGGTTGGGGGGACATCCTCTTGGAGAGGGTGAGAGGAATGGGATGAGGAACTGTGGGAGGGTGGACCATGAGGGGGGTAACGATTGGATTGTAAAAAAATAAAAGTAAGCAAAAGGCGGGGATGGGGGGTGGGGCTAGTACTCTCTCGGTCCTGACTTGTTTTGTGGCCTTGAGCCAGCTGCTGGACCTCTCTCAGCCTATTTCCACATCTGAAATATCAGGAGATCAGAGAGGAGAGGCCCCGACAACCAATGATTCTCCCCAGAGGATGCTCACCCTCTTCTGCAGCTGAAAAGCTTTGGGCAAATCAGGAAAGTGAGACACTGGTCACAGATGAACCCCTTTCCAAATCTTCTGTCTTCTCCCACTGCCCTCCCCGCCCCACTGTCAGGAGCTTGCAGCACTGGCTCGCTTGCCAAACGTGTTGCCATGACAACGGATTACAAATAACTCAGATGCCTGCAAAGATTTTAACCCAAGAGCTGCTGGGCCAAGGGCTTCTTGTTCCTTTCCCAGACCAGATTAAGGGAACAATGCCACAAATTCTTTAAGATCAATTCTCTTCCCTGCTGACAGGCCTGCCAAGGTTCCTCAGTGTCACAAGAACAAGACCTGGCAATCCAGGTCCTCTGAAAACCTGATTCAAATCTTTCCAATCTTATTTCCCACTCGCCCCCATTAAGAAGTGATCGCTCCTATTTTTGACACCTGCTGTCTGACACGCCTGGTGTTGGGTGCTTTATATGCAATATCTATGAAAATCTCCCCCAAACTTCTATTAGGTAGAAGGTATTGTCCCACCTGAGACTATATGCTGCCTGAGACATTTACAGTAAAGATTGAGGTTCGTGGATATAAGGAACTCACACTCAAATCCCTAAGTAAGATTCCCAAACCTAGGCATTTTGTCTTGCCCATGGTTCACAAATATATCCAGATAAAACTATGGGCAGGTAAACTCTATATTCTAACATTTCGTTAAGAAGGTAGGAATACAGCTGGGCACAGTGACATATGTCTGTAATCCCAGCTACTCAGGAGGCTGAGACAGAAAGATGGAGTGCCAGCCTAGACAATTTAGTGAGATTCTGCCTCAAAAAAATGCATTGAGCATAGTAGTAAATGCCTTTAATCCTAGCACTTTGGAGGTAGACTCAGAGGCAGGTGGCTCTCGGAGAGTTTGAGGCCAGCTTGGCCTACACAGTGATTTCCATGATAGCCATAGCTATACAGTGGGATCCAATATCAAACAAAAAAATATACTTGAAAACCGAATTCAAGAATACTTTAAAAACATCATTCATCATGATCAAATTGGCTTCATTCCATACATGCAAAAATGGTTCAATATATACAAATCAATAAATATATTTAACCACTTATCTGGACTAAAAGAGAGATCTCATGATCATCTCAAAGATAAGAAAATTCTTTTGACAAAATCCACTCCATTCATAATAAAAGACTCCAAAACAGGCTAGAGAGGTTGCTCAGTAGTTAAAAGCACCTGTTGCTTTTTACAGAGAACCCGAGTTCAGTTGCCAGAACCTATGTGGTATCTCACAATAATCCATAATTTTAAATTCATGGGATTTTATACTCTCTTCTGACCTCTGTGGGTTCCAAGCATGCAGATGGTAAACATGCAGACATACAGGCAAGATATTCATCTGTATAAAATAAAATACATAAATCTTTAAAAAAATTAAAATCCCAGAACACTAAAGACATGTCATTAAAAGCTATATATGACAAATTTGTAGTAAACATCTTGATAACTGGAGGAAAGCACGAAGCATCCCCATTAAGATCAGGAACAAGACAAAAGAAGGAATTCTTCTAAACTCTTCTAAAGAACCTAGCATGCCTATTTGATATAGTCCTTAAAGTTGTAGCTAGTGCCATTCAGAAGAGAAGGGGAGGCAGAATAGGGAGAGGGGGGGAGTCTCTGTAAGGAGGCACCGGGAGGGAGGGCATTATTTGGGATGGAAATAAATAAATATTAATTAAAAAAGAAAGTGATGAAATGAAAAGGGAAGCTGGGCAGTGGTGGCGCACGCCTTTAATCCCAGCACTCGGGAGGCAGAGGCAGGTGGATTTCTGAGTTCGAGGCCAGCCTGGTCTACAGAGTGAGTTCCAGGACAGCCAGGGCTACACAGAGAAACCCTGTCTCGGAAAAAAAAAAAAAAAAAGTTAAAAGAAAAAAAAAAAGGAAATGAAGAGGTCAAAGTATTTCATTTGTAGTTGATAGAATTCTACATGAATAAGAGATCCTAAGGATTCCACCAGAAAATTTCTAGAGCTGATAAACTCTTGCAGCAAAATGATATGACATGAAAGTAATCCACAAAAAATCAGTAGCTTTCCTGTATACCGGCTACAAACATACTGCAAAAGAAATTAAAGAAACAATGACATTTACAGTAGACAGACACACAGATACATATTCACGCATACACACAGGCACACACAGGCACACACACACACACACATACCTGGGAAGAAACATAACAAGGAAGTGAAAGATCTCTATAATGAAAACCTTAAAACAGTGAAGAAGCCGAGAAAGATACTAGAAAATGGAAAGTACCCCTATGCTCATGATCAAAATGAATGTTAAAATTGTCACCCCACCAAAAGCAATCTATGATTCAGTATTATTCCAATCAAAATTCTAGTAATGATTCTTCAGAGCAATGTAGGAATTCAAAAATTCATTTTGAAGCACAATATGGCCGTGTGGGTAGATTGGGTTTTTTGTTTGTTTGTTTGTTTTGGGTTTATTGTTTTTCTCTTCAGTTGAAAGGATTCCTTTGAGTATTTCCTGCAGAGGCAGTTTAGTAGTCACCAATTTAGTTTTTGTTTAAATTATGACAGCTAGCTCTGCTGGGTATAGTAGTTTGGATTACCAGTTGTTGTCATTCAGAACTTGAAATACATAATCCCAGGGCCTTCTGCCTTTTAAATTTTTCAGTTGAGTTAATCTGCTGTTATTCTGATTGGCCTGCTTTTATAAGTGACTTAGTGTTTTTCTTTTGTTGTTTTGTTTTGAACATACTTTCTTTGTTCTATGTATTTTGCATCTTCATTAAACTATGAGGAGTGATTCTTTTCTAGTCCTGTCTGTTTGGCATCCTAAATGCATCTTATATATGGATCTCCCTTCCTAACTCTGGGAAATTTTGTTACATTCTTATGTTAATATATTCTTTATTAATTCTTTGGGAATTTCATACAATATATTTTTATAAATTATTTCTTTTATTTTTTGAGATTATAATTACATCATTTACCCCTCCTCCTTCCTCCTTCCAAATCTTCCCATACACTACTCCTTATTAGATCAGGCTTTGGTGATGCAGTTGTCTTTGAGTCATTTCTACTCCTGTAATTCATCACCTGTTGGCAAATTGTCCAAGAATGGAATCATGTGAGGCGAATTCTGAACACTTGTGAGAACACTCCAAGAAAACAAGAGTCTTGTGACCTCAGTTTCTTCAAAATACAGAATTATTCTTGGAATGTGTTTTTGTGATCCTCCTAGGTATAATGGACCGAGGTGAGTTTACTTCAGATTACTCATTATTGATTGCTGGTGTTATTCAATTAAAATTTTTATATGTCTCATGGAGAGCTTTTAGGGACGCTTGGCAAGCTTGGCAAGAACCTGATATTTATTTGGCCAAGGACAAAGAAACAGGCTTAAGGCAGGAATCTGACATTAGGCCAAGGACAAGGAAGTAAGCTCAGGCAGGAATCTAATTTTAGTCAAGAACAAGGAAGTAAGTTCAGGTAGGAATTTTAATCTTAGGGTAGAGTGAAGAAGGAGGCTTCAGGCATGAATATGACTTTGGGCTAGGACAGGGAAGTAGGCTCAGATATTTTGGTTATCCTGATAAGCCTTTAGAAACAGTGGGGACTTTGTTTACTGCCTTGTTTGTTCCTTGACTATTTGTGTTTATTGTATTGCTTGTTCCTCAACCTTGAACTGACCTTATTGCTTGCATGTAATTAAAATGGTATAAAAGCGGATTGGGAAAAAGTAAACTTGCCTTCAGTCTCAGAATTGACTGAGGCCATGCTGCAGTGTTGTCTAATTGTCTCTTTCTTTTCAATCCTCACTCCTGTGCTGGAGAACCTGTTGACTAACTGAGTGGGCTTGGTCAATGTCTCCATGGAATGACATGGTTTTGCCATGCAGCTTGTTCTTGTGATTGTCTATAGCTTCAACTCATGAGAATTTTACTCATGTGATTTTTCTTAACCCTCAGAGTATAAATTGGCTGATGCTCTGAATAAATGTGGCTATTACATGAGACTTTAGTCTGCCTCATTTATAAGCTCCATACTCCCAGGTCCTACCACCTCTAGACCAGTGACACTCTCTCATATTCCTGTAAGTAGTCCTAATAAAACTTTGAACTTTTGTGGCATCTGTATTTTTGTCTGTCATGTGCTCCAATCTGGGGTGAGTAGAGGTGTGTGTTATATTGTAAGACTCTGGGGAGTCTTAACTTACCGAAGACCCTCTGAATGGACACACGGAGTCAGGGATTGATGCAAAATGCAAGAGAAATTTATTGATTCATCAGCATGCTGAGGTGACTCTACATACCAAGACGGGAGGGTGACCTCGTGGAGCCTGTTCAGGGACCTTATATAGGATTTTAGAGCAGCCATTAGGCACAATGTGATTAGCAGAACAGTGCGACTTTTAAACTGATTGGTCTTTAGGGAATGAGGTAGCAGGGGCTTAATCAGCCCCTCCCTTCCATCCTATGCGTTTTCTAAACTGCTTCTTCCATGTGCTGGGGTGGGAGTGGGGGAGGGGACCCTGGTGGAATATCTCAAAGTTCCTGAGCTGACCTCTCAATATCTTCCCAGGAAAAATCTTGTCATACAACAGGGCCCTGTGCCTGAGAGGCACAGTGTCTTAGCAATAGGGACTTATCTTCCACTTCTGGGGGACAATCAAGAGAAACAGCAATAGCTTATGACGTTTTGGGAGGCTCTTGGATAGTTCTGACCAACAACCCAAAAGAGGGCTTTTAATGGCTGGTGTTGGAGTTTTAGACAGTCTTTGGTTCTTAGCGGGAGCATTATCAGTCCATATGAGAAAATTTCATTTAAACTATACATGTATATTTATACAGAGATTTACATGCATTGTATAAGGGTTTTTTTGGGGGGGGGGTAGTAGGTAGTGAAGAGTGAGATTCTTTATGATGTTTCCAGACATCCTTAGTGTTATTTTACTCTTCTGTCTTCTTCATCTGTATTTATCTCCCTCTTCACTAACTAGGGCTCCCATTTTTCCTATTTCTCTAAATAGATCAATAGTACCCTGCTAGTCCTCTTCCTGTTGCTCTGCAAATCCCTACCCCAGCAATGGTTCCTTTTCACTTTCCTGGTTTCTGCAGTTACTCTAGGCTGTGTACTCACATCTGATGATTTAGAACTGAGAGCCTCAGATGAGAGAGAACATGTAATGTTTGTCTTTCTGCTATTGGATTACTTCACACAATATAATCTACCCTAGTTCCATCCCTTTACTTATAAAGGTCATAATTTCATTTTTCTTTACAAATAAATTTTATCCAATAATGTATATGTTGTGTGTTTTGATCATATTCACTCCCAACTCCCCCTAACTCTACCCAGATCCAACCCTTTCTCTTTATGCCCTCCAGCTTCCTATCCTCCTTTTAAAAATAATAACTCATCAAGTCCAATTTGTTCTGCCCATATATTCCCAGGTATGAGGCTATCCACTGGAGATTAATTGACTTATCAAGAGCCACACTCTTAAAGAAAACTGACTTTCCATCCACCAGAAGCCATCAAATATGGATAGCTCCCCTGTTAGGAAGCTCATGAGCCTCTCCCTCATCCAAGCTAGAACGTTAACTTATTTAGTATTGTAGAAATTTTGTGAAAGTAACCATGAGCACAGTGGTTCTATTATGAAAGTTCTATTATGAAAGTTCATGAGCACAGTGGTTCTATTATGGTCATGAGATACAGTTTTGCTCCTGTACCTTTCAGCCACTGACAGAGTCTTCCTGCTCCTGTCCTGAGAAGGTCCCTGAACCTTAGTGGGGGGATTGTTAAAGATGTCCCTTTGTGGCTGAGCACTCCAATGACACCTGTTCTCCGTAACAGTTGTGAGTTTCTGTGTTAACCACGATTCACTGCCCAATATATAGTGATTCTATTGAAACATTTCTCTATGCCTTTCAAACTAGGTGCTTTTCCTTCTATGCCTATTATCTGTAGACTTGATCTTTTCAGAGTTTGACGTGTATCTTGGAATTCCAATTTATCCTTACCTTCCTATTATTTTATCTTTTGCTTGTTAGATTGTTCCACTTTATCCACCTTGTCTTCAAGCTCAGATATTCTGACTTCTCCTTGATCCAGTTCGTTGGTGATACCTCTGACAGAGCTTTTTATTTGATTTGTCATGTTTTTCATTCCCAGTGTTTGTTGATTTTTTTGCTATTTTACATGACCCCCTTATGTCATTTAGCTGTTTAAGTTTTCAACCAGAAGCTTATTTTCTTCTTCGCTTTCCTTGAACATACTCATGCTCATCGTTTTGAATTCTCTCAGGAATTTCATGCATGTAACTCACTCTCATTAGATGCCATTACTGTAGAATTAGTAAATTTTGAAGGAGTTATGTTGTCTTGGCTCTTGTGCACCTTATGCTACTGTGCTGAGATTTGTGCATCTGGTGTCATTTCTTTACTTGGGTTACTTTTTTTTTTTTTTTATCAGCTATATTCTTTCAGTTGAAGTATTTAAAATGTTCAAAAAGGATTTGGATGTGGTAAAATAGAATTTGCACTTCAGAAAATCATTCCTCAGCTATTAGCAGCTGATAGCTGCTAGAGGAGAATTATTTCTCTTTGAGGGTATGGCCACTGGTGTGTTTCTCATGTGCTAGTGGATGGCCCCACACTCATGCACATATGGGCAACACTAATTGAACTAAGTGGGTTATCCACTCTTTTAGTTAGGGTTACTATTGCTGTTATGAAACACCATCACCAAAGAAATTTGGAGAGGAAAGGGCTTACGTAGCTTATACTTCCTCATCACCACATCACTTTTCATCACCGAAGGAAGTCAGAACAGGAACTTAAACAGGGCAGAGACTTGGGGACGGGGCTGATGCAGAGGCCATGAAGGGGTACTGCTTACTGGCTTGCTTAGCCTGCTTTCTTATAGAACCCAGGACCATCAGCCCAAGGATGGCACTAACAACAGTGGGCTGGGCCTTCCTGCATCAACCACTAATTAAGAAAATGCCCTACAGGCTTGTCTACAGCCCAATTTTATGGAGGAGGCATTTTCTCAGTTGAGGTTACTTCCTTTCAGATAACTCTAGTTTATTTCAAGTTGACATAATACTAGCCAGCATAACCCTCTACAAAAAGGAAGACATGAAGTTGGAAAGGGAGGTGTTGGAGAGTAATAGAGGCTGTTGCATGGTGCAAATGGGGGTGAATATGAACATATTTCATTGTCTAACTGTATAAAATTCTCAATGAGTAAAATAAAAAAGAAAATAATAGTTCTGGGCTGGGATATGGCTCAGAAGTTAAGAACACTTACTCCTCTTCCAGAGGACCTGAATTAGGTTCCCAGCCCCCATATCAGACTACACACACCCACCTTTCACTCCAACTCCAGGAGATCTGACACCTAATTTTGACTTCTGAGCACACTTTCATACACGTGGCAACCCCAACACTATATGTGAGCATGTGTGTGTGTGTGTATAGTGTTTTAAAAGAAATCTGTATGTATATATGACATTATATATAATATTTTATAAATATAACATATAATAAATTATATAAATGTATATTTTTAAAAATATAGTTCCTCAATATAGCAGGACAAATGCCTGGTATAAACTTTATATTATACCAGGAAATGGAAATGAAAAGTATAGAAAATACTTATGGAATGAATTTCTGGCACAACTACAATGAGCTGAAAGTTGGAAATTTTAGATTCCTCCTGGCTCTCCAGGGTCCATGTGGTGTTGTTTATAGGAGGGATAAATGGGAGCCATTGGTCTCTGCAGCTTCAGGGTTCTTGGGGTTCTGGTCTGTGGTGAAGGGAAGGTTGTAGATCCTTTGCTGGTACTTCTCTCAGACACCTGCAGCTTACCATTGTCTCAGCTGTTCCTATAGGTACAGTATATGTGTGAAGCAGCACTTCCTTTATCCCTGATTGCTACATCTAAAAATATCAGTTAAGGGATTTGGGGTATCACTCAGTAGTATAGTGTTTGCCCAGAATGCATGAAGATGTGGTTTCATCCTCAGCAATGAACTGGGATTAAATACCAGACAGTAGTCATTAATCACCAGGCATTTGGGGGTGGGGGGAAGTGCAACATAAAAGAGTTCAAGACTAGTAAACAGAGGAAAAGACATTATTCCAGTTTGCTTTCTGTTGCTGTGATAAACATGGCCAAAAGCAACCTGGGGAAGAAAGGGTTTATTTCATCTCACATTCAGGAGAGTCATGGCAGGAGCTCAAGGCAGGAACTAAAGCAGAGAACATGGAGAACCCCTGCTCACTGGGTTTGCTCCCAAGCCCTTTTTCAGCTGTCTTTCTTTTATCTCTCAGGATCTCCTTCCCAAGGGTAACAACACCCACAGCAATTCTAAGAAAATCCCTCACAGATATATGGGGCAACATAGGCCAATCTGATGGAAGCATTTTCTAAATTGAGGTTCCCTTTTCCAGACATGTCTAGGATTATACTAAGTTAACAACTAAGCAGCACAGACATTCACAAAGGACTTTAACTACATAATATTCTGGAAAAGGCAAAGCTATAGATAATGAAATCTGCCCTCCAGAATAGTCCTCTCCAGGAATGTGACCAGAGTGGCAGCTGAAAGAAATTCTTAAGTATCTTTATGGTTTCTCTAAAAATTGTCTTCATAAGCAATGCCTGTACACTCTTGTTTTTTTTTTTTTCAAGACAGGGTTTCTCTGTATAGCCCTAGCTGTCCTGGAACTCACTCTGTAGACCAGGCTGGCCTGGAACTCAGAAATCGGCCTGCCTCTGCCTCCCAGTGCTGGGATTAATGGCATGCGCCACCATGGCCTGGCGCCTGTAGGCTCTTATAATGAGACTTATCCACAACATCTACTTAAGAAAGAACAGAGGAGGGTCTTGTTAGCCATCAGGGGGAGCAGAGGCCCTTGGGCCTGAGGGTGTTAGATCCCCCAGTATAGGAGAATGCCAAGGAGGGAAAATGAGAGTGGATGGGTGGGTGAGTGGGGGAATACGCCCATAATCACAGGGGGAGGGGGAGGGAATGGAGAGGTTCCAAAGGGGAGATCTGGAAAGGGGGAAACATTTGAAATGTAAATAAAGTATGAAAAAAAAGAAAGAACACTTTCATGTGTTGACACTTGTATGCAACCAAGCATTCTGATTTCCCCCATATAGATAGGTTTCAGTATTTTCTAATTTTATTTTATTTTTTTGCTTACTTGCTGGTTTGTTTATTTCTTTATTTAAAAAAATCCCTGCCTAGGGAATGGTGCCACCCATGGTGGACTGAACATTCTCACATTGATTCACTTAGTTAATACATTGCCCCATACACATGCCCGTAGGCCAACCTAATGTTGATATCTCTCAATGAGACTCTTCCCAGGAGATTACATGTTCTGCCAAGTGACAAAGCTATTCACCACAGTTTCTCTCCTAGCTGGACCCCTGCCACCATTATGAGGACATGCTGAGGGGAACCTGATAGTGAGATAGGAGAGACACAAGGATGAATAGGAACGGATCTAGTCAACAACTTCCTGCACCAGTCTATCCAACCCTTCTACTTGTGACATTTCTAGTTCTTACTATCCACTCTGCTATCTTAACAGCTTTTCATTCCCAAGAAGCATCGTGTACTTCATTCATGCTGAACATATCTGCCAAGGGCTACAATCTTCAAAACAGTCAGCCTTCAGAGATTGCTATCTTGAGGTAATTATCAGAATCCACTTTTTCAGCATACCACATTGACAAGCTGCAGGCAAGCCTTCCTTTTCATCCTAGTAATCTAGATCAGCTACAGAGAAGAAATTCAGCCTTTATCTCTTTTTTAAAAGCGTACTGACCCTAGCATTGCTGCATAGTCTGCTCATTTTCATAGACTAGCTGTTGGCATAGACTCTGATAATTTTCTTGGAAGGAATGCAATCAAGTTTTCTCTAACAACAATTAAGTACAGGAATTTTTTCTGGGAATTTTGCTCCTGTAGTATTCTTCTATTATTGGATTCTCTTGCTTAGCTTCTCTTTAACCTAGTGACCTCTAATCCCATCCTTACTCTCCTGTGATTTGTTGCATTCATTCTCAAGCAACAGCTTTTGGGACACCCTGACTCCAGTTATTCAGGACCCACATGAAGACCAAACTGCACTTTTGTAACATGTGTGCGGAGAGGCCTAGGTCCAGCCAGTGTATGTTCTTTGGTTGGTGGTTCAGACTCTGAGAGCCCCAAGGGTCTAGGTTAGTTGATTCTTTTGGTCTCCCTGTGGAGTTCCTATCCCCCTTTGGGCCCACAATTCTTCCTCATATTCTTCTGTAAGAGTCCCCAAGCTCCATCCACTGTTTGGCTGTGGGTGAGTCAGCTGCTGGGTGGAGCCTCTCGGAGGACAGCCATGCTAGACTCTTGTCTGCAAGCATAACAGAGTATAACTAATAGTGTCAGGGATTGGTGCTTGCCCATGGGATGGGTTTTAACTTGGGCCAGTTATTTGTTGGCCATTCCCTCAGTCTCTGCTCCATCCCCTTCGCTGCATTTCTTATAGACAGGATAAATTTTGGGTTGAAAGTTTTGTGGGTGGGTTGGTGTCTCTACAGCTCCACTGGGGATCCTACCTGGCTGTAGGAGGTAGCCTTGTCAGATTCCATACCCACAATGTTTACAGTCACAGCTAAGGTTACCTTCATTGATTCTTGGCTCTCTACATTGTTCTGGAGATGCTCCCCACCTCTTCACCCCTGTCAGTTGCAGATTTGTACTCATTTTCATGGCCATCTAAGATCTCTGTTCTTCACCACACCTGATCCTGAACACCCCCTTCCCCTCCCCATTACTCCTCCCTCCATCTGCCTCTTATGATGATTTTATTATCCCTTCTAAGTGAAATTTAAGCATCCTTGCCTGTGCCTTCCTTCTTGTTTGAGAATTGCTCTCTCCATGTCTGTAAAGAATTGTGTTGGGGGCTGGAAAGATGGCTCAGCGGTTAAGAGCACTGTCTGCTCTTCCAGAGGTCCTGAGTTCAATTCCCAGCAACCACATGGTGGCTCACAACCATCTGTAATGAGATCTGATACACTCTTCTGATGTGTCTGAAGACAGCTACAGTGTGCTCATATACATAAAATAAATAAATAATTAAAAAAAGAATTGTGTTGGAATTTTGAAGGGGATTGCATTGAATCTGTAGATTGTTTTTGGTAAGATGGCCATTTTCACTATGTTAATTCTACCTATCCATGAGCATGGGAGATCTTTCCATTTTCTGATATCTTCTTCAATTTCTTTCTTCAGGGAATTGAAGTTCTTTTCATTAGCTTGGTTAGAATTACACCAAGATATTTTATATTATTCATGGCTATTGTAAAGGGTGTTGATTCCCTGATTTCTTTCTCAGCTTGTTTATCATTTTTATAAAGAAGGGCTACTGATTTCTGTGAGTAAATTTTGTATGCAATCACTTTGCTGAAGTTGTTTTTCAGCTGTAGAAGTTCTCTGATAGAATTTTTGGGGTCGTTTATGTATACTATCATATCATCCCCTGATAATGATACTCTGACTTCTTCCTTTCCAATCTGTATCCCCTTGATCTCCTTTAGTTGTCTTATTTTTCTGGCTAGAACTTCAAGTGCTATATTGAATAGACAGGGAGAGAGTGGGCAGTCTTGTCTTGTCCCTGATTTTAGTGGGATTGCTTCAAGTTTCTCTCTGTTTAGCTTGATGTTGGCTATTGACTTGCTGTATATTGCTTTGATTATGTTAGGTATGTGCCATGTATCCCTGAATTCTCTAATACCTTTAACATGAAGGGAAGTTGGATTTTATCAAAGGCTTTTTAAGCATTTAATGAGATAATCATGTGATTTTTTTTTCTTTCAGTTTGTTTATATGGTGGATCACATTGATGAATTTTTGCATATTGAACCATCCCTGTATTCCTGGGATGAAGTCTATTTGATTTAGATGGATGGTGTCTTTGATGTGTTCCTGGATTTGTTTTGTGAGTATTTTATTGAGTATTTCTGCATCAATGTTCATAAGAGAAATCAGTCTGAAGTTCACTTTTTTTGTTGAGTCTTTGTGTAGTTTAGGTATCAGGGGGACTGTGACCACATAAAATGAGTTTGATAGTGTTCCTTCTGTTTTTATTTTGTGCACTATTTTGAAGATTTTTGGTATTAGCTCTTCTTAGAGTGTCTGGTAGAATTCTGCACTAAAGCCATCTAGCCCTGGGCTTTTTTTGGTTGGGAGACTTTTAATGACTGCTTCTATTTCTTTAGGCATTATAGGGCTGTGTAAATAGTTGACCTGATCTTAATTTAACTTTGGTAAGTGGTATCTGTCTAAAAAAATCAATTTCATTAAGATTTTCCAATTTTGTGGAGTACAGTACTTTGCAGTAAGACCTAACGGTTCTTTGAATTTCCTCAGTTTCTGTTGTTATGTCTCCCTTTTCATTTCTGATTTTCTTTATTTGGATCCTGTCTCCCTGTCTTTTGTTTAGTTTGGCTAAGGGTTTGTCTAGCTTGTTGATTTTTCCAAAGAACCAGCTCTTTGGTTCATTGATTCTTTGTATTGTTTTCTTTGCTTCTACCTGATTGATTTCAACCCTAATTTTGATTATTTCCTGCCTCCTACTCCTCTTTGGTGTGTTTGTTTCTTTTTTTCCTTTAGAGATTTCAGATGTATTTTTAAACTGCTGGTATGAGAACTTTCTAATTTCTTTATGGAGGCACTTAGTGCTGTGAACTTTCCTCTTAGCACTGCTTCCATTGTGTCCCATAAATTTAGGTATGTTGTGCCGTAATTTTCATTGAATTCTAGAAAGTCTTTAATTTCTTACTTTATTTCTTCCCTGACCCAAACATCATTGGGTAGGGTTGTTTAATTTCCATGAGCGTGTAGTCTTTCCCGTTTTTTTTCTGTTGTAGTTGAAGTCCAGCTTTAGTCCATGGTGGTTTGATAACAAGGCATTATTTCAATTCACTTGTGTCTGTAGAGGCTTGCTTTGTGACTGACTATATGATCAATTTTGGAGAAGGATTCATGAGGTGCTGAGAAAAAGGCATATTCTTTTGTGTTTGGGATATTCTATAGATGTCTGTTAGGTCCATTTGATTGATAATGTCTGTTAGTTTCATTATTTCTGTTTGTTTTTGTCTGGATGAACTTTCAGTTGGTGAGATTGGGATGTTGAGGTCTCCCAGTGTTAGTGTGTGAGCTTCAATGTGCAATTTAAGCTTTAGCAATGTTTCTTTTACAAACATGGGTGCCCTTGTGTTTGGGGCATAGATGTTCAGAATTGAGGTATCATCTTGGTAGATTTTTCCTTTGGTGAGTATGAAGTGTCCTTCCCTGTGTCTTTTGATTAACTTTGGTTGAAAGTCTATTTTATTAGATATTAGAATGATTATTTCATCTTGCTTCTTGGGTCCATTTATTTGGAAAAATTTTTTTCCAGTCCTTCACTGTGAGGTAATATCTATCTTTATTGCCAAGGTGTGTTCCTTGTACGCAGCAGAAAGGTGGATCCTGTTTTTGAATCCATTCTGTTAGCCTGTTTGTTTGTTTTTTTAAATTGGGGAATTGAGTCCATTGATGTTGAGAGATATTAATGACCAGTGATTGTAATTTCCTGTTATTTTGATGTTGGTGGTGTTAGTGTGTGTGTGTGCTTCCCTTGTTTTTGCTGGTATGGGATTACTTACTTCCTGTGTTTTCTGGCATGTAGTTATCCTTCTTAGGTTGGAGTTTTCCATTTAGTATTTTCTGGATTTGTGGATAGATATTGTTTGAAGTTGGATTTGTCATGAAATATCTTGTTTTCTCCGTCTATGGTGATTGAGAGTTTTTCTGGGTATAGTAGTCTAGGTTGGTACCTGTGGTTTTCAGTGGTTGAAAGATATCTGTCCAAGCTTTTCTAGTTTTAGAGTCTTGGTTGAGAATTTGGGTGTGATTTTGATAGGTCTGACTTTGTATGTTACCTGGCCTTCTCCCTTTGCTGCTTTTAATATTTTTTCTTTGTTCTTTCTTTTTTTTATTTTCATATTTTATTTACATTTCAAATGTTTCCCCCTTTCCAGATCTCCCCTTTGGAACCTCCCCATTCCCTCCACCCTTCCCCTGCCTCTATGGGGATATTCTCCAACCCACCCCCCCACACCCCCACCCACTCTCATCTTCCCTCCTTGACATTCTCCTATACTGGGGGATCTAACACCCTCAGGCCAAAGGGCCTCTCCTCCCCCTGACGGGTAACAAGACCCTCCTCTGCAGTCTTTGTGGCCAGCACTATGGGTCCCTCCATGTGTATTCTTTAGTTGGTGGATCAGTCTCCAGAAGTATGGGGGGTCAGGCCAGTTGCCAGTGTTGCTACCTCCCTGGGGCTGCACACTCCCTCAGCTCCTTCAGTCCTTTCTCCAAGCCCTCCATCTGGGACCTTGCACTCAGTACTACTGTTCCTGCGAAGTGACTCTTGGGTATTTCAAACTTTTAGGCTAATAACCACTTAACAGTGAGTACATACCATGTTCATTCTTTTGTGACTGCGTTACCTCACTCAGGATGATATTTTCAAGCTCCATCCATTTGTCTGAGAATTTCATGAAGTCATTGTTTTTAATAGCTGAGTAGTATTCCATTGTGTAAATGTACCACATTTTCTGTATCCATTCCTCTGTGGAGGGACATCTGGGTTGCTTCCAGCTTCTGGCTATTATAAATATGGCTGCTATGAACATAGTGGAACATGTGTTTTTATTACATGTTAAGCATCTTCTGGGTATATGCCCAGGAGTGGAATAGCTGGGTCCTCCGGTAGTATTATGTCCAATTTTCTGAGGGTCCGCCAAGCTGATTTCCAGAGAGGTTGTATCAACTTTCATTCCCACAAGCAATGGAGGAGTGTTCCTCTTTCTCCACATCCTCGCCAACATCTGCTGTCACCTGAGTTTTTGATCTTAGCCATTCTGACTGGTGTGAGGTAGAATCTCAGGGTTGTTTTGATTTGCATTTCCCTGATGACTAAGGATGCTGAACATTTCTTTAGATGCTTCTCAGCCCTATGAGTTTCCTCAGTTGAGATTTCTCTGTTTAGCTCTGTTCCCCATTTTTTGATAGGGTTATTTGGATCTCTGGAGTCTAGCTTCTTGAGTTCTTTGTATACATTGGATATTAGCCCTCTATCAGATGTAGGATTGGTAAAGATCTTTTCCCAATCTGTAGGTTACCGTTTTGCCCTAATTACAGTGTCCTTTGCCTTAAAGAAGCTTCGTAATTTTATGAGGTCCCATCTGACGATTCTTGACCTTAGAGCACAAGCCATTGGTGTTCTGTTCAAGAACATTTCCTCTGTGCCCAAGTGTTCAATACTCTTCCCCACTTTCTCTTCTATTAGATTCAGTGTATCTGGTTTTATGTGAAGGTCCTTGATCCACTTGGACTTGAGCTTTGGACAGGGAGATAGGAATGGATCAATTTGCATTCTTCTACATGTAGACCACCAGTTGAACCAGCACCATTTGTTGAAAATGCTGTCTTTTTTCCACTGTATGGTTTTAGCTCCTTTGTCGAAGATCAAGTGACCATATGTGTGTGGGTTCATTTCTGGGTCTTCGATTCTATTCCATTGATCTACCTGCCTGTCACTGTACCAATACCATGCAGTTTTTATCACTACTGCTCTGTAGTACAGCTTGAGGTCAGGGAGGCTGATTCCCCCAGAAGACCTTTTATTGTTGAGGATAGTTTTTGCTATCCTGGGTTTTTTGTTATTCCATATGAATTTGAGAATTTCTTTCTTTGTTCTTATATTTCATATTTGATTATTATATGGTGGGAGGATTTTCTTTTCTGGTGCAGTCTAATTGGTGTTCTATAAGCTTCTTGTATGTTTATAGGCATCTCTTACTGTAGTGGCTATTCCTGATTGTCAACTTGACTATATCCGGAGTGAAAACAATCCAGAATTAGAAGGCTCACCTGTGATCTAGATCTTGAGTCTGGAAGACACAAGTTTAAGGTGTGCACATCTTTAATCTGTGCCACACCTGCTGCTGGTGACCTACATAAGGACATTGGAAGAAGGAAGATTCACTCTTCTTTGCCTGCATGTCTTGTGGGATTAAGCAATTGCTAGATCCTTGGATATTCATTCACAGCTGCTGCTGACCATTGTTGGGGAGTTGGACTACAGACTGTAAGTCATCAACAAATTCCCTTACTATAGAGACTACCTATAAGTTGTGTGACTCTAGAGAACCCTGACTAATACACTTACTTTAGGTTGGCAAAGTTTTCTTCTATGATTTTTTTGAGAATATTTTCTGGGCCTTGGAGCTGGGACTCTTCACCTTCTTCTATTCCTATTATTCTTATGTTAGATCTTTTCATGGCAACCCAGATTTCCTGGATGTTTTGTGCAGAAATATTTTAGATTTAATATTTTCTTTGACTAATGTATCAATTTCTTCTATTGTATATTCTACAACTGAGATTGTCTCTTCCATCTCCTGTATTCTGTTGACTATGCTTGCATCTGTTGTTCCTGTTCTCTTCCTTAGGTTTTCCACCTCCAGGATTCCCTTAGTTTGTGTTTTCTTTATTGCTTCTATTTCTAATTTCAGGTCTTGCACAGTTTTATTTATTTCCTTCACTTGTTTAATTGTGTGTGTCTTTAAGGAATTTCATTGTTTCCTCTTTAAAAGTCTCTGCTTGATTGTTTTTCCTTAAGGGATTTATTTATTTCCTCTTTAAAGGCTTCTATCATCTTTAGGAGATTGGATTTAAGATCATTTTTTTGTGATTCAGTTGTTTTAGGATATCAGGGGTTTGCTGTAGTAGGTTGGCTGTACTTTGGAGGTGTCATATTGACCTGGCTTTTGTTGATTGTGTTCATTCAAGGGCCTTTAGTCATCTGGATGGTTTTGGTCTCTGGATGTTCTTGTTGTAGTAGGTACTGGGAACTGGGTGAACCTTTATGGTCCTGGTGTACAGGACCATATCCTTGGCCTGTATGTTTCCTGACCTGCAAGTCTGTATGGTTCCAGAGCTACAGGTCCAATGATGGTGGGCGGAGAGGTGGCAGGAGAATGGAGGTCCCCCTGGGCTAGCAGTCTGCTCAGTGCAGCTTGGCTTGTCCCAGAGGGCTCAGAGAACAGGAAAGATGGACAGGAGAAGGGAAGCTTACCTGTATGGTTCAGGAGTCATAGGTTTGCTTTCTAAATTTTAATTCCTGCTTTTTCTTTTTATCCCTTTCTCTCTCTCTCTCTCTCTCTCTCTCTCTCTCTCTCTCTCTCTCTGATAGAAGAGCTTACAATGTAGCCCAGGATGGCCTGGAATGTACTATATAGCCAATGCTAACCCCAAATTTGCAATAACTCTCCTGCTTCAGCCTCTCAAGTGATGGGATTACAGGTGGGAGTCATCTACTGGTGTTGATGAACAATTTTATTAAAACATTGATCTATTATTGTTTTTTTAAATCCTAAACAGTCAAAAGGAACCAGGTAATTCCTTAAAACACTTTGCTTAGAAATAACTTCAGCTAGTCATAGAAACAGACTAGTAGAATGATGGTTACTTGTTGGTGGGGACTCAGGGGTCAGGAGACTTTTGAGGAGAGAGTATGAGATTTCAGTTAGCCAAGGAGAGATCTACTGATCTAATGGGAAGTAGTTCAAGAGATTAGTGGTGGTCATCTATAAGTCAAGCCCATGGGAGCCTGAAGCCGGAGAGATCTGCCTACATAGTGAAACCTGGCCTCAATGACATTATCCTCCAATATAGTTCAAAAACTCTGTTGTATAACATGATGACTTTTGTTAATAGTAATGTGTAATTTGGGATTACTAAACAAATATGTTTTAAAAGTCTGCTCACTATAAAAGATACATATGTTAAGTAATGCATATTGTAGCAACTCTCAACCTGTGGGTCATGACCCTTTGAATGACCCTTTCACAGGGGTCACCTAAGACCATCAGAAAGCACAGATATTTACATTATGATTAATAACAGTAGCAAAATTACAGTTATGAAGTAGCAATGAAAATAATTTTATGGTTATGGATTCCTGAAACATGAGGGACTGTATTAAAGGGTCTCAGCATTAGGAAGGTTGAGAATCACTGACATATAGGTTTTCTTTGGGGGGAGAGGTGGATGGAAGTTTTTGTTGTTACTTTGTTGTTTTCTTTCTTACAGTGCTGGAGATCAAACCTAGAGCCTTGACTATGTCAAGAAAGTGCTCTACCACCACTGAGATATACCTCTAGTCCAGGTAATGCATATGATAAGAACTCAATTTAGTTATTCCACAAAACACACACCCATTTTTTGAGACGGATCTCTCTGTGTATCCTTGGCTTTCCTGGAATTCACTCCGTAGACCATACTGGCTTCGAACTCAAGAGATCTGCTTGCCTCTGCCTCCTGAGTGCTGGGATTAAAGGTGTGCACCACCACCACCCCACAAAGCACACATATTTAAAAACATTATTTAAAACTATGAATATATTGCTGTTTGTCAGTTTTTAAATTTAATAATAGGTTCAGTACCAGTGGCATGGCTCAATGGGTAAAAAACACTTGCTGCCAATCCTAACACCTGAAATCAGTCCTTGGGACTCACATGGTAGAGAGAGAGAGAGAGAGAGAGAGAAAGAGAGAGAGAGAGAGAGAGAGAGAGAGAGAGAGAGAGAGAGAGAACAGGCTCCTGCAAGTTGTCCTCTGATGTTCAAACTTGTGCAAAGACACACATGTACAACATGTATGTGGAACTCACAAACACCCCCCAAACACACACACACACACACACACACACACACACACACACACAAATGTAAAAGAGATTAAAGGTATACCTTCAGCTAAATATACAATTTATTTGTTCACAAATTATACAGGAGAAGGTCTCACAAATGTTCTTGCCAGAAACATTGATCACAACTGCATTCAACATTGAAACTTTGATCACATATGTACTTTTTTAGATCCACTGTCTTGCATCGCTTATGAACCTATGTTGACGATGTACAACTTACATAACCCATGTTCCATCGGAAACTGCACTTTGAAACACTGGACAAATGAGACACACACCTGTCTGGGACTGGTATATATCCCATGAAAACCATATAAAAAGTTCGGTGTTGTGACTCACTCCTGAAATCTCAATAATCTGGAGGAGGCTGGGACAAAAGAATACGGAGTCTGAAGCCACCCTGGTTTATAGTGAGACCCTGCCTCAATAGAAAATCCTGTAAAAGATTTCCCTTAGGGCAAAGGATAAGATGGTACTTTAAAACCTTTCATCTCCCAACATGCTGACCTACTGCTAGGAAACCTCTTTTTCTGCTGCGCTTCCCTATTCATTTACTTCATCAAGTGGCAGCCAAGCAAACTGCATGTGGTTACAAGAGCTTTTAAAACCGATCCTTGTAGGCCCAGTGGTGTTGGTTCACACCTTTAATCCCAGCACTTGGGAGGTAGAGGGAGGCAGATTTCTGAATTTGAGGCTAGCCTGGTCTACAGAGCAAGTTCCAGGACAGCCAGAAACCATGTTTCAAAAAATAATAATGACAAAAACTATCCTTCTAGCAATTTAAAAATATACAACATATTATTATTAACTATGATCACTGTGCGACACACCTAATATTATTATTAACTGTGATCACTGTGCTATACACTTTAAACATATCTTAAGTCTTGAACCCCCCTTTTCCTAGTAGAACTTAAAACAACAACCTTTTAAACCCATTGATCAACATCTTCCCCTATCCTCTCCTTATTCTTCCACCTCTTGGCAGCCACCATCCTGCCCTATACTTTTGTAAGTGATATCATGCATTATCTGTCTTTCTGCTCCTTGATTATCTTGTTAAGTATGATGATCTCTAGGTTTATCCATGCTATTGCAAGTGGTGAAATTGTCTTCTTAATGACTGAACACTATTGCATTTTCAAAAATCATGGTGGACACTTTTTAAATTGGAAAGATAACATTGCATGTATTTATCATTTACAACTTGATTTCTTTAGGTACATATACTTTATAGAATGACTAACTTTAGCTAATTAACAAATGCATTAACTAATACAACACACCATACCCACTTTCCTTGCCCTTTCAAGGATACATGTATTAGCAGTAGGTGTGGTGGCACATGCTTCTAATCTCAAAATTGTGAGAGCTAGAGGTAGGAGGATTGGCCAATTTGGGGTACACAGAGAAACTCTGCCTTTCCCACCAAATATGAGAATACACTGTATCTTCATTAACTATAGTCACTCTGTTCTACAACTCATCCTTTGAATTTATTGTGTCTATCTCTCTATGTATCCTTTGAGAACCTTTTCCCACACACCTTTCTCTCTGGTCTCTCCAATGTCTAGTAACCTCTATTCAGTTCTCGTCTTCTATGAGCTCAATAATTTTAGACATTATATCTGAGAGAAACTGTACAGTTCTTGATTTTCTGTACCTGCAATATCTCACTTAGAATAATGTTCTCCAGACTCATCTGTGCTGTCATAGATAATAGGATTTCCTTCCTTTTTTCACCATTAACATATAGTATGACACATATGTACCACTTTTTTCTTGATCCACTCATCTGTTGATGAACAGGTCTATTCTATTTGTTAGTTGTTGGGAGTACTACTATTTGGTTGTAGAATCACTGGATTATGTACTAATTCTATCCTTAATTTTTGAGAAACTTCCACGCTCTTTTCTATAACAACTGAACTAATTTACTAACAGGGTGCAAGGGTTCCCTTCTCACTAAAGCTTACCTAACGTTTTTGATAAGAAACATTCTGACAAGCATAATTGTGAATTAAATTTACATCCCCTGATGACTGGTAATGTTGATAGCTTCCCATGTATGTTAGTTACTTTCAAAAACCAATGTCAATAAAATTGTATTTTCTTAGAAATATTCCGAATGTCAATAAACCCACAGAATTTTTGCAACTACAGAGTATTATTTAGTTAGCAGAGCAATGAACTTGCACAAGTTTTATGAGTGACAACTGAGGCTGAAGAAACTACTGCACCATATATGACTAGTCAATGCTGGATACTAACAACTTGCTTTGAGTTTCCATGTCAGTCTGAATCCATCCTCCTTATTGTACCATCTCAAGAACATGGATTCCCAGAGAAATTTTCAGTATTGTGTTAATTATCTAAAGAAATGGGGACAATGTTCAAGAAAAATCAAGTCTTACAAGTCCTACGTTTCAAGTTATTTTCTTTAAAAGGAGTGACTAGGAGATGTTTGATGGTGTGAAGACAAAAACAAAAACAAAAACAAAACAAAAACAAAACTTGCACTAGAACCAATTTATTCAGCATCAGCATCTTTTGTCTCTTCCTCCTTTTATCTTCCTTGTTATCCTCCTCTCCTTTGTCTTCTTGTTCTTACTCTCTTTAGCCTTGACAACTGCCTTCCTTTTGGATGCATCAGGTTTTCTTTAGCTCAGTAGGGAACAGTATCTCTTTTGTGTCTTTTCTTTGTCATCTGAAGTGGTATTCTTTTCATAGTAGCACTAAGGATGAAGCTGGGATTTCTCTTTTGATTTGGGGTAATATTCAGACTAGTACAAGAGGAAGCTGAAGAAGGCCTGTTCTAGTTTCATTTCTGTTACGATGACAAACACCCTTCCACAAAACAACACTGGGGAGGAATAGGTTTATTTGGCTCAAATCATTTCAGGGAAGTCAAGTCAGGAACTTAGATAGCTAGTCACATAGCATCCTCAGTCACGAGCAGAAGGAAAATAGATACATCTTTACTTGTTTGCTAGTTTTGTGATTATGCTCAGCTAGCTTTCTTTACTCTTGCACAGTCTGGGTCCAGCTCATGAAATAATGCCATGTACATTCAGGGTGGGTTGTTCAACATCAATTAACAATCAAGACATTTCCCCAGTACACATGCCCATAGAACCACTACTTGATTGAGAGTGTCTTTCCAAGCAAGTCTAAGTTGGGGCAAGTTGATATTTAAAACTATCAAAGGTCTGCTGAATGTGGTAAAAATTATTCAGAGGGTTTCTACCCCGCCTTGGACCATTCAGTTCCCAGATAAAAGACACAAAACCTTTATAATAGGCCTTAAAGCACTAGAGCTATGCAGATATCAACCCTCTATGGTATTTTGTCTATTTCCCTGTTAGTAACCCCGAGATATAACTTGCCATGTTCTGCCTGGGTTGCTCTTACTCCAATTGGCCAGCAATCATGGTCATGTTCTCATGATTCACCTAGCCCATGGTGTCTTCTCCTGTCTTTACCTCCCTGCTCCCCCTTGTGGTCTTTGTTCAGACCCAAAGCCTGACAACTGGAGCCCCACCTACCTCTCTTCTGCCCAGCTATAGGCTACAGGCATCTTTATTGATCAGTCAGGGATAACTTGGAGGAGGGGGAGCAAAGTTACTTAGCATCACTTGATGTACATGAGGCAACCAGGAACAGTATTTAGCATTATAATACATAGCAACAGACCAAACTTCAACACTTGGGTGCACTGGAATCCTTGGACTTCTCTTTTTTTCTCTTTCATAATGGGCCTTGTCTGATTTGCCATGCCTTCACATTTTCCTTTCTCTTTAGAAAACCTGGTTTTCTACTACTTTGATGATTTAGAAGATGAGAAGCTGGCTGATCCATCTCAATGTTTCTTGTGTTTCTCTTGAAAGGTTTACATAAAGAACACATGTGAGAAAACCTTGTTTCTTGGATTATTTGAATTTCCATTTCTAATTGTGCTTTGGGTGTGGGTTTATTTTTGGCTTCTCTATTCTGTCCCATTGGGTTATATATTTTAATGTCAATATTAAGCTTTAATGATTACATAAGGCTTGTATTAGAATTTTGAAGTAAGTGTCCTTTGTTTATATTTAAATATTTTTTTCTCAACAAGTCCCAGAGTTGCTCAGCGCCCACCTAGCTCTGACTACGCCTGTGGGGATCAATGTCCACTGACTATTTTAATGTTTTCTTTTGAGAAATATCAATTTCTTCACTTTTTAATTTTTTTGATTTATCGTTTTATTTTATTGAATGATTGAATTCTTTTACTTTTCCTTTAAGTTCTGATATTCTGTAGTCCACATAATCCAATCTTATAAGACTTTACACTTAACTTTTTACTTGACTTATTAAATTTTTCTCTCTGTTTTTCTTCAGTATTTCTATCCCTTTATTGACTTTTCATGTCCTGAATTGATTTCCTTATTTTATTCAGATGGTTGTGTTCTCTTGAAATCCATTCATTCATTCTTTGAATTGATCATTTGAACATATTTATAATTATTCATTAGAGTTCAATAATTAATTTTTGGAGGAGACATATTGCCTTGGTTTATAATGCTAATTTTTTCTGCATTGAGACTTGCCCATCTGAAGTGTACCATTGATTAATTTATTATTGTTTTAATTCAGGTATATTTCTTCTGTTAGTGAAATGGCTCTACTTTTTTAGGTGAGACAAGGCTGTATTAGAATTGAGGTTATACTTTCTTCTGGAATATTAGTATTCAGGTCACCACACTTTACACTTGTCCTCTCCCAGAGAGATTGTCTTCAACAAAAGTCACCATCCATCTGTAAACCCTTTACAATATTAGTGTAGTAGTTGACTATA